>JABTTQ020000579.1:0-125000 GCA_016081115.2 Rehmannia glutinosa
TGACACTGTCGAAAGGGAGGACCAGGCCTCGCAGAAAAGAGAGACGGGCCGGAGGAAATGAAGGCCCACGGGAGGTTGAGACTTCCGGGGTAAAAGAAGTCAAGTAGAGAACATCCTCCCGCTATCATCGACCCATCTCGAGAAGGAGATCGGCGCACTTCATGATTCCAGGACAACCCCGATGTCACTTTTCTCGGGATCAAGGCGAAGAAGAAGTTCGAGTCATCCCCATGACAAATCCAAAAGACTCACTGCGGGTGTTCCAAGCACGAGCAAGTCGATCCCAAGACTACTCGTCAAACTTTTAACTTTGATGATGAGCCACCACGAAATCTCATCATCGTCCGATGACGCTCGAGCACGATGCCGAGGACCGCCATCGAAATGGAAAAATCATTTGAGACCAACGGTTGTTAAGACAAACTGAGGCTCAGCAAGTCGGGTCCACCTCACAACAAGACCCACCAACAAGAGACCACTGTGCAGCTCCTCAAGCCGCAGCAGATCGATTCCCAAAAGAACCGCCCGCGCACCACTCATCATCGAATGATTCCGATTGGCGGTGATGAATCCTTCGTAGAGTCTTTTCCTTTTTCACCGGAAATACCGGAACTCCACGAAGAGTCGAGAACGAACAAGCACGCTATCACAGACCACCTCGTTTTTCACTCAGGCACCATTGTTCCAGCCAATTTTGATTTTGATTTCAGATGGCCATCACCGCAATGCAATGAAGAATCAGTGAAGTTCGAGAAGTGTTCAAGGCACTCTTTGCCGAGGTTGAACGGATAGAGAGGCATCGGCCTCTTTGGACATGCGATCGACAACAGAGATGCCAACCTTACAGCCGACTTGAGAGGCATCACACCAGTCGAGGATAAGGGAATGGTGGCAATAGCAGAATCAATGCGTGTGGAATGGTGAGATACTTGTAACTTTGTTCAACAAGTCACGCTGGGGTGTGGAGAGTCTGAAAATGCCGATGCAAAAACGAAGCCGAGAGAACACATTGAGCATATGCATGAAGCTCACACCGCCGAAATCAAGCTGCTGCGTGAGCAAAATACAAATGATATACGCGTTTGGAAGAACACATGACAAGAAAATTCAGCCTCCTCATGGCCGAGATGAAGCCGATTTCATTGAGAATCCAACGCTACTCGATCCGAATTCCGTGCCGCATACAACGCAAGACTTGAAGTAGAACTCAACCATCGAAGACTCAACTTCATGCTTGCCAAAGATGTTCCCCTGGGGTTCCTCTATCCTTTGATGATGCCAAAAAGGGGAAGATGAATAACTTAAAGCAAAGAAAATCAAGTGAAAAGAAAGGAGCAGCGGTGAGAAGGGAACATCGAGAAGGGAAAATCGAGGAAATTTTGAAACAAAAGAAAGGAAAATCTCTTTGAGGGGGAAGGATCAAAAGATATGACCTTGATGATTGCACAAACCCTCAATCGGGTCACACACGGTGACATTATAAGCAAAAAACTCCCTCAGTGACTCGCCACTCCAACACACTGTATCTATGGCCGAGAAGAGAAAAGCAATTGAAGCAGGGATGAAGGAAGTGGAAGGAAGAATGGATGCCGAGTTATGAACATCTTGAAAGAACACGGAGGCATTCCAAAGAGACAGAGACACGTATGCCATTTCGATGTCGAGACGAGCCACGATCAGTTGACGAATTCAAAACGCTCGAATCAAGGATATTTTGCAAATATGTCCATGGCTCAAGCTTGGGACTTATCGGGAAAAGGGTCTCACATTATGTGAAGAAGGCGACAGCAACAGACTTCCAAGATCCTCTACGGGTCACTCGCTAGTCACTCACCGGGAAGAAGACCAAAGACAAAGATACGCTGCAGGAGTAGAGGAAGAAGCGATGAGTGGAGGAAGAAGCTTGCGGACCCAGGCCTCCGCCCAAGAATATTGAATACGTAGATCCGGGGAAAGAAAGGAGGGATCTATCGGGGGCTTGACCAAGTGGCAAATTTAAAAGTGGCTAAAACTAACGCCGAGTATGCAAAAAGATTAGAAGAAGAAAACAAGAGACAAACTCGGCTATGGCGGGAGAGACAGGAAAGATTAAGAAAAGATGAAGCCGCGAGGAAGGCATATGAAAAGAAAAAGAAGGCGGTGACGACGAGAAGAAGAGAAGGAGAGAAGATGATCTTTGAACAAGATGAAAGAAGGAGACAACGAAGGAGATGAAGTGTTGTTGTCCAACCCTTCGTGTATTTTATTATGTAAATACATACAATGTAAGTCTTACGTAATAAAGCTATAAATTCTTTATTTTTTTAAAGACAATTATATACTCGATACACCTTGTAAACAATTGTGTTAAGTACAAGAATGATATGATCAATAAAAAGATTGATTCTCACGCATACATTCTATGTCAATACACTATCTCAGTATGTATCTTTGTTATTTGCATCTTTGTATGGTTTAAGTTTTGGCATCATCAAAAAGGGGGAAATTGTTAGGAATTTTATTGTTTAGATTTTGATGAATGCCATGTAAAACTTAGAATAGAAAGTTGGCACCCCAATTCTTTGTAAAATTTATTGTAACAATTAGAGCCGCCAAGCCGAAGTTAAGTCGCCTACGCCCTAACATGCAAGAAGACAATCAAGATGGAAGGAAAACTCTGTGCGAGACATTTGAGTATGGCAAAGAAGAGTAGACGGAACTCTATCAAGGAGAGCAACGGTGAGATGCGGTGAGTGGAGCATCGATCAAGTCAACTCAAGAAAAGCCAAGTCTCAAGTTGAAGTGATGAAGAGTCATCCGATGATTGGAAGTCGACTCTAAGTCACCCGGGGAAAGCAAGGAAATGCGGTCAAGACGAGATAATCGAAAAGAACCGTTGCTGACAGTAAATCAAGAGATTTACTTAAACAAGTAATATCTCCATACCACCTTTTTGGAGTGCTTAGTCCCGGAAGCGTGCAAAAGGAATGAACCAATGGGAAGCACTACACCGTGTCGAACTCGAAAAGGTGAAAGAACAATTCATACGAGGAAACGGCGATTCCAAGAATCGCAAGCCAACGACGCAAAGTGACTTTCAAAAATAAGCCTATCTCTTCAACGGGCAAATTTTTGAAAGTTCACTATAAAAGGCCGAGGAGTTTGTTTGAGAAAGAGGATGACACACACGTGAGATATACAAGCATATTAGAAAATCGAAACATTCTCAATCCTCAAGCCTACA
This sequence comes from Rehmannia glutinosa, assembly GCA_016081115.2. Classification (NCBI taxonomy): domain Eukaryota; kingdom Viridiplantae; phylum Streptophyta; class Magnoliopsida; order Lamiales; family Orobanchaceae; genus Rehmannia; species Rehmannia glutinosa. Next base: position 3,224 of record JABTTQ020000579.1, read on the forward strand.
TTACGAAGTACATCAATCCAACACTCACCCGTGAAGGAAAGAGAACTTCAATCGTTGAAGAGGAAACTTTTGAAAACAAAGGGGTCTACATTCCGGAAGGATTGTAGAAAGGTTCAAGAGTTGAACCAAGTCTTAAGCTTTTGGAGGGCTTCGTGATCAAATCCAAAGAGCTTGAGCAAGTTGAGTCAGTAGTAACAAGCGCAAACGCCTGTGAAGAAGCCGAGTCGTCGAAGCCACCGAGTGATCAAGGCGTCTCAGATCGAGTCCCTAAGGATCAAGTCTAATTTGTTGTGATCAAGATTTGATCCGGACTTACCACTTTGTAAACCGATCATTACCTAGTGGATTCCTCCAGGAGTTGGAGAAGAGAGGAGTAGAAGAATTACCCCATCTTCGAACCTCTATAAAAACTTCACCGTGTCATTTACATTTCAAAGATTTAAATTCTCGCACTTTTAATCGCTTATATCTCACGATAAATTTGCTATCCATTTGATAATTTATAAGTACTTAAATCAAGCTCTAAAATTTTGCTTAATCAAACTTAAGGGTGTTAAGTCTTCCAATAAAAATAAAACCACAAATTGAGTTAAATTATAGCCTAAACGGTTGAGTTACTCCATCAACAGCTCGTTGAGTCTGTTGAGAGATTAACTCTATGAGTGACTAATTCGATTGTCCATCAAGGACACAAACTGTGTAGAATCAACTCAGAGATTTAAAAGGACTAAATCGAAAATTTGGTAAGGTTTATTCAACCCCTTCTAAACCTTACACTTACACCCTCGGGACCTACAAAATCTGAAAATAATGAAAGTATATTAATGTGAGAGAGAAATATGTGAGAGAGATAAAGTATCAAGGGTATTTGGGTAAAAGAACAACAAAAGTGGGTAGAAAACTTAGTTTTTTTTATCTCACAAGTCACATGTCATAAAAGTTTTTGTCTTATTCTAAGTGGGTAGTTATCACAATTTGCTCATATAAAAATACATTATAATATATATTATATATACAAAATATATATTAAAACATATTTTAAAAATAAAAATATTAGGCGGGGCGGGGCGGGTACCTACAGGGCGGAAGTGATACCCAGACCCGCCCCGCCCTGGATTATGGGGGTGGGGCGACCCAAACGGGGTGGGGCGGGGCGGGACGAGTACCGGGGCCGGATCAAAATTGCCATCCCTACTTGGAAGTTGGAACACAAAAATAAGAAGGCAAAAACTTGCGTGAGACGGTCTCACTGGGTTTAGATCCGTGAGACTGAGCCCTTACACAAAGTTTTAAAGGTTTTTTTTTCAGATTTTATTTTTCTTAGGGTTTATATTTGTTTTTTTAGGATTTATTTTGTTTCTTGGGTTTATTTTTAATTAATTTGGGTTTTTAGGATTTTTAGTTTTTTTTAGGGTTTATTTTTTATTTTTGGGTTTATTTTTGTTTTTCGGGTTAATTCTTCATGGTTTATGTTTTTAGGGGTTATTTTTGTTTCTTCATGGTTCATTATTATTTTTAAATTTATTTTCATGGTTCATGTTTCAAGATTTTGCCTCAAGAAGTCCGTCTCATTTAGATTTAGTCAGAAGATGCCTCACAAGAGACTTGCTCAAATAAGAATTGAATAAATTTCACCATTCTTTTCCCCTCAGTATTGACTGCACAAAATTCTGGAAGACCTAATTCGCCTCAAATAAAACTATTCCAATTCAAATTCACTAATTAATATACATTAGTTAAAAACAAATTATCCCAATGTAATTAATTAAAAGCAATAAATAACACCAAACAGATACCTACTACAGAACAGTACTACTCAATCCTACCCAAATTCAATATCTATTATCCCTTGTCCACCTCTTTATACAACCATCCATCTGTCAAACACACACAGTGAAAGTGAGAAAGGAGAAGAGCGAAAATATGGGTTTCTTTTCTTTCCTTGGGAGAGTGCTCTTCGCTTCTATCTTCATCCTCTCTGCATGGCAAATGTAAACCTAATACCATTGTCTTTCAATTTATTATTTTTAATTTTTTCCTTTAATCAGATCTGTTGTGTATTTAAATCTGTATGTCATAAAATGTTAATGCATCTTTCTGTTGTTCAACGCTCTCTGTAGAGACCTGTTACGTATTGCAGATCCAGCGCTTTTGTGTAGCTGAGATTTTTAATTTTCTATTTTAAGTATTCGAGGAACTTGATTTTGTTATGTCTTGGAATATGTTAGTTTGCTGTACTGAAAAGGGTTACAATAATATTGACACCTACTACTACATGTGTTATTTTTTCCTTTATTTTCTTATATTTTTGTGGGATGAGGAAGATGGGACAGGTCTGTTTAGTGGGACAAATGTTGGAGGTCCTATCAAGACTTGACATTCAGCGCTTTGGGCTCACAGCAGAAGTATAATTTTTGGGATTCTTCGTTAGTTGGTTGTCTTTCTTAACAGTGAAGTTTTTGGAATTCGGATTGTGGATTTCTTTTTAACATGTGACTATCTCTTAAGGAAATTATTTTGTTAACATATTTTCAATAAACATCCATCCAATGTACTGAATTTGGATTTAAATTATCTGTGTTGTTTTCCACTAATTTAATGTTGTAAAGGAATCCGCATTTTCGACGGAGCTCGAGTCTCTCCTTATTCATCTTCTATTTCTTTAATTTTTTTCCATATTGAGCACTCTTGCGGTTATTTCCTTTAGCAAAACGTCGATAATTTCAGTTAGAAGGGGCTTGATCTATAGTCAAATTGAGTGATGATGAAATCCAACCCACTGAATGAAAAGATGTGCCAATAGTTGTTGTTTCCTTTCTTTTTGCTGCCTCAATGATTCATGAAGCGTTTCCCATGCATGTGAGCGAGGTTACCTTTATTGCCTCAGGACAAATAGATTAATGCTTTAAGTGTTTTATGATAAGGTTTTGGATGGGAGATTAGTTTCTTTATGAAGTTAAAACAGCAATACATAGTCTTTGAGTTCCAAGGTGGATTGGCGTTCACAAAGTGAGAATCTTAGACAGCATACATGACAACAGTGGTTGTCAGTAGCATGGTTCACAATGCAATTTGATAGAAAACAGTTGATATAGATTGCTTCTTTCAACAGTCATAGAACTCGATAGTCTAAGTTAGATGGCATTTTAAGATGTTCATGTGATGTAATGCAGGACTGCATTCATCAAATAAGTATTTATGGTATAATTGCAACCAACCACATCAATACATCATAATTATAACAAGTCTAGATATGAATCGTCACTAAGATAAAAGTAATGATGACGGTTGTGGATGCTACTCGCGAGACTCGACTAATCATTGGACTGCTGCCACTACTATTCTGAATAAATGATGAAGGAACAACAAGTCTCGGTGGGTTCCAATATGCTATGACAAGTCCTTGATGGCACATATCAGATTATTCATGTATCTCATGGAACATACTTATGTCTTCTAAAACTAATTGGGCTTTATGGCTCTTCATCTGTCATCCCTAGGATAGTAGGTGGTGGAAATTACGATATTAGCCGGGTCTACCATATAACATCCTCAACTGCCAGTGTTACTTCGTTGAGGTGTCATTTTCTATCTAGCATTGGTGTAAACTTGATGTAGTAACACTTATTTACTTGATGTATTTGTTAAGTCGGAGATTGTTGGTTGCAATTATGTAAAAAATAATAGATGGATGTACGCGAACACACCATCAGAATGTGTGGTTGTGAGCATGCGGCATGCCATATTTGCTTCAATCAAAGCCTTTTAAGTCTTGTTTTATTATGCTCTTTTCTAGCTGATTATATTATCTGATGCTGCATATTATCTCATTTAATCTTCAGATATGATAGAGTTCTCTGATTTTCACACACACGCGTATATGTATTGTATTTCTCTGGTGAAGTGAAATTGAAGTTCTCTAAAAAAACTGAATGTTGCAACACTTATATTTAGCGTTTCGACATATATGCTTGACCATCCCCAGTTGTTCGGGCATGCAATTCAAGAAATGGTATCGTTTTTCTTCTACTGACATGTAGCTTGCTCCTTTTCAGGTTTAACGAATTTGGAGAGGATGGGGGACCCGCAGCAAAAGATTGGGCTCCCAAATTGGCTCTCGTCAAGAAGTTTATTGATGGAATAGTTGGAAAAAATGATTTGCACATTGATGTAAAGCTAAAACTTGATTTATCTTCCGTTTTCCTGTAATAGTAGATAAAAGTGTTTGTTCTAACTGATGTCTCGTATATGCATTTTTCAGGCTAGGACTTTTGTTGCTGCCTGTATTTTTTTGAAGGGGTTGGGTGGCCTTTTATTTGTGCTCGGCAACAGTTTTGGTGCTTTTCTCCTGGTTGGAACTCTACTCTTTTGCAATATTTTCATTCACTATATTTTCGTTGGAAATCAATAACAAAATTGACATGCTATTCTGCTCAATACTACAGATGTATTACTTGATATTGACCACTCCTTTGTTATACAACTTTTACAACTACAAAGCCGGTGAGCAAGAATTTTTCAGACTCTTGCACGAGTTTCTCCAGGTACAACCTATATATACCAAAACTCATATACACTGTTATTTCACATTGCACGTGAAGTCCAACTCGAGTAACTTGGTATGAATTTCTTGGCAGTGTGCGGCTCTTGTCGGTGCATTGCTATTTTACCTTGGGATGAAGAATTCTATTTCAAGGAGGCAACCGAAGAAAAGGAACCCTAGACCAAAGACTGCTTGAATGCATGAAAAAAAGGAGGCTTTGGGAGATTTGTTTAGTAAATGAAGCTTGAATTCAAAAACTTAGGATTGGAATTAGGCAGAGTAGGGTTAGTAGAACCTTTTACTATTTTATATCAGCTTCCAATTGTTATGCCCAATATTTGGTGTTGTATTCTGTTTTCTTTTAGTCAAAATTTTACTTACCAAAGCTATTGATTTAAAACCTTGTTTGGACGTGTTCAGATGGTTTGATGTCATTGAGCACTCAATTTCTTATATTCAAAATTTTCCTGTTTCTCCACTTGCAGAACCTGTTACGTCTCATGAGCATGCATTTTTTTTGTAATATACTCTGGCTTGGACAGTATCAAACATTCAAACTGGCAGTGATAACAAACAAGGATAATGTCATAATGAATGATTATTCTACTTACAAACTAGAACTATGAATGACTAAATTGAAATTGTCATAATTATTCCACTTTTGAATGAATGAAATCCTTTTCATTTGGGAAATGGGATATTCATGGTGCAAAATTGCCTCAATGGAAATTTTTGTTTCTAACACATGCTCTAATGAATTCACCATTTGGTTGAATTCGATGATCAAATTGCAAATGCCTCTGTTAAGAAAAAGTATTTATCAAATATTTGTTTCATAACCATAACTTAAAAGTTAAAAGGCACGTCAAACACTCCAGAACATATTATAATTTATAGCTACGAGAGTACAGTTTTCCGCCTTGTTTTCTTTTTCTTTCTTTTTTTAAAACAAAACTGCCTCTTATAATTTTCGTTTAATCTTTTTTCCCAAAAGGAAACAATACATAAAAAAATAAACAAGGAATACAGAAAACACTTTCACCTTTCCAGTTTCCACAAGCAAAACAGGAAAAAAAGAAGAAAATCAAACAGAGTCGTGCGGAGACGAACACGATATTTAGCCCAATGAGCACGAGTTAAATATTAACAAAACCACCTGTCGCTGGACTTGTGAACACTGCTTCTCTAAGCTCCCAAACTCTGTCTGCCATGGTGAGCTCAAAATCACCCAAAATTCTCAAGCGAAATCGTCTTATAATTCATTTTTTTTTTGACACATAATAATTTATTAATTGTAATTTGATGCACACAGGATTACCTTAAAACAGTAGTCCCGTCTCAACTCTTCGCCGAACGCGGCTCCAACGTCGTCGTCATCAACCCAGGTTTTGCGACACGCGCGAAAATATTTTATTTTTTCTCAGTTTAAGTTTTAAGTTCTTATAAATTGTGGGTTTGTTTGAATTTCGTATTTTTTTGGTGGGTTCATTTAGGTTCAGCGAATATAAGAATAGGACTAGCACAGCAGGATGCCCCCGTTAGTGTTCCGCATTGCATTGCTAGACGCACATCTCAAGTGCCCAAAAAGAATGTTCAAGACCAGGTTACTGTCTTTTTCAGATTTCTCAATATTCATACTTGTAAAGTTTTGGTTTTTATTTATGGTTAATTCAATTTTTTCTGATATTTTTCTCTTTGTTTTCTAATTTCATTGTGCAGTTGCTTAATTCTCAGGTTACCACAGCACAGCACATGGAACGGGAAAGGGCTTATGACATTGTTAGTTAAACTACTTAAACGGCTGAATTGAACACAGAATGAAGATGCAACATGTTATTTTTCTAGTGCTTTTGAACTGCATTTTCTAGTCTTTTGTATTGATGTGATGTTAATGTTATTTATTTATTGCTTTAATCTTCAGATTGCGTCTTTGTTGAAAATTCGGTTTTAGATGAGGAGGTGACGAACAACCAATACACGCAAAAGGTAAGGTTGCGACTGGATATGTTTTCATTAGGGTTTTTTTTCCCAGTAGAGAATAGGGATGAATTTTTTTTGAAAAGAAGAACATTGAATATTTGGATTGTCATTGGATATGAGAGGAAAATATAATGATGAAAAGTTAATTGGATATAGAAATAGAGAAATAATGATTGGTACTTAGAAATATGTGAGTGGATGAATAGTATAATTTGTGGAAAAATGTGTAATAATGATTGGTGATATGATGGTTTTATTTTAAAAAAATAAATAGATGTGATTGGTGGAAAAAAAGTAAAAATGAGTGAATAGTTTTTTTTCCAAAAATTCTCATTTTCATTCACATTTCTTATGTCAAAAATTCCTACAAGCAAACAAATTCCTTTAATTTTTATATCCAATCACAACCTAAGGTTTTGATTGTGAGAAGAGAGGATTCTAATGAACTGGAGTTATTGTCTTCAACTTTAACAATATTTGAAGACTGGAAATATGTCTTCAACTTTAACATTATTTGAAGATTCTCGCTTCAACTTCTTGATCGTGATAATAATGGGGGATTTGTTTTTACAGATGGGTCGTGTGGATGTGCTTCCTCCTCAAAGCAATAACAAAAAAGAGACTGTTATTCCTTGGACTAATGTGTTTGAGAAACGTACATCTTCATATCTGGAAGAAGGTATATAGGATTTAGGGTGCTTCGCTTCCATACGCTGTATAAAGTCCTATATGATAATTATAAAACATGATAGTTTGGTTTAATGTTTGATTTCTTATTTCTAGAGTAAGTTTTCGAAATGTTTTAACATAATCAGTTATTTAAGGAACTGAGTTTCTACTGAACTTAGGTTGCTTTTGGATGGGAGGATTTAAATTTGGTGGGAGGATTTTGGTGAAGGATTTAAAATGACTCCATATAAGATGAACACCACAATGACTTGAAAATAGCTCAAAATGGGAGACTAAGGATTTGAAATCCATTGTATCTAAACAAGTTCAATGGATTTGAAATTTATCCATCCAAATGAAGCCTTAGTTAATTTGTATTAGGTACTTAATCTTTGAGTCTTGGCAATAGAAAGATTCATTAGCAACTCATTTGACAACATCAGGCTGTGATGTTCTTACATTTACTACCTCTCGCAGTGTTAGTATGTACATGGGTAGTTATTTTCCGCTATTCTTGAATATCATAGGATTTTATTAATTGTTGAAGACTGAAGTATCTGTTATCTCTAAACATATCTCAGGAATTCTGAAAAATTAACCAGTTATTTCTCTGATGGTAAAAATCTTCATTCTCATAGTTATTTACTGTGAATCACACTTCTCATGAAATGTATTTCTTTCCTCTCTTGAACTTCCTTTCTTAAAAGAAACTTAATTCATTTCATTTTCTGCATGGTTGTTGAATAATTGTTTGCTCTATTTATCTTCTTTGCTCATAGTAACTTGTAACTTGCCTTAGAATGTCTATAGTTAAGCTTGTATATTTTATTATTAGATACTTTTAATTAAAGAGGATGTCCAGAAAAAAAACTTCTAAGTGAATGGCCAATTGATATTTTTGTTTCGGCGAGGAAGTTGTGCACTAATCTATTACTTCCATGTTTGGCAACAATCTGATCTCCTTTGGCATTGTTCTGTAATATTACAGGGATGAAAATTTGATGCATCTGCCAGATATCATTTCACTGTTTTACATATTATTTTGTATATCTTTCAGCACTAATAACAGTGTTGTTACAGGAAGTTCACTGAGATCTGGAGAGACTTCAATCCAGAATGAAGGTACTGTCAAAGATGAACCCAGTTCAACTGAACCTAAATACAGAGAGTATATTTGTGGTGAGGAAGCTCTCAGAATATCTCCGACTGAACCATATTGCTTGCGCCGACCTATTCGCAGAGGTCACCTCAATATTTCTCTGCATTATCCAATGCAGCAGGTACTGTTTACAATTCCTTCCCTGCTTTTGCAACACTAAGATCCTTACGGCACTGGGACTCTAAAATATCTCATTTCTGCCATTGATTGATTTATGGAGGGAGTATTCGTTGATGTGTTGGTTTAGGGCTTCTTTAGAAGATTTGCCTGTCAGTTCATCGGGCTTGATTACATTTGTCTTGGAATGTTAGCATTTTCAGTTATTTAATGCATATTTTTCTTGAAAATGTCTAATGAAATCCAGGCTGAAGAATAACTGCAGTTGTGATTGAATCTTTAGAAGAGCATTTAATTTAGTTTTTTCAAATATAATAGAAGCTTTGAGCATCCACACTAAGATTTGTTTATTGTTCAGGTAATTGAAGACATGCATGCTATATGGGATTGGAATTTGATTGAAAAACTACACATACCTCACAATGAGAGGCATATGTATTCTGCTGTTCTTGTTGTTCCGAGACTTTTGATAATCGCGGTAATTTTTATATATTGCTCCAATATTTACTCCACATCGCTGACCATCGGCCAATCACTTGATTTTTGGCCTTTACTGTCAGGGTATTGTTCGATAGTGATTGGGGGATATTTTTGGGAGAAGAGGGGTTTGATGTGATGGATTGGGAAATGTGTGTATTAGTAGAGAAATGCATCGGGAAGTGTAATGTATGATTGATTGGTGATTGAGGGAAGGAAATGGGAAGAATTGGCTTCCGGGGGAAGCCAACCAAACGTACTGTTACTGATTTTTTTGGGGAAAAAAAGAAGAAATGCCATGGGCTTAAGACTTGATTACATGCGGCATCTGCACTACTATGCGCTTACACTGATATAATTCACCCTTCTCTATAGTTATGGCTTATTTTGGCACAAGTTGACTCACTCTTCCATTTCGCTAAAGAGCTTGTTGCTTATGTTCTTATTGTAACCTGAGTACTTAACGATTTATTACGATTCACATCCTAAATTCCAGAGGACAGGGATGATTTAACAGAAAAGTGTTCCTGAACATTTTCCCTGCTTTCTGTTATTGGAAGGAGATAAATTATGAGATAAAGCTCCAGTTGTATAAGTAGCTCAATATTGTCTGATAATCATTACACATAATAACCTAAATGCATATTCAAATGATTCTGAATATAATGATAGTGTGTAAACAACATCGATATATCAAATCTGAATGAAGAGTTGAAGATAGAGTGAATCCCTATTGAATGTCTTTCTCTCAGGGAAACCCCCTTAATCCAAGAGGTGACGGGTCTATGTTCTAAATGTGAATAAACTCAAAGATGTCACTATGACTTATTTTCTAAATTCCTTATGCGAATACTATGAATTATTTTATAGCAGTGAGTTGTACTTTTACTTTAAGAAGTCAATCTTTTTTGTATGTCTTCATGCATTATCTCCCCCATGATTAAAAGATATAAGGAAATAGAAAATGAAAAGTAAAACGTTCACGTTGGTTGAAATGCGCTGCTTGGTGGATGAAAATTCTTAGTATCATTTTGGAACTTGAATGGGACTCTTCATCTGATGAGTACTTTGGGGTACTTTGTTTTTTTTAACTCCATCCAACATGCTTTTTGTTGCTTCTATTGGTCTTGAGGATGTGAAACATCTTCCAGAATAGTCATTTTATTTTATCTGAATCTTTTATGCATATACAGGTGGTATAATATGTTGAGGTCTCTCTCTCACTTGTCAATTTTAATTTGGTTGACCTCACTTTAAATTTTTCAATGTCATAGTTGATTTTTCATGTGGTTACTAACCTGTAATTTTGTGACCAGGTCTTTGCATGAAGTATGTGAATTGATATACTTGCTGTTTATTTTCTGTGCAGAAATAAAGGAACTTTTGTCACTTGTACTTCGAGATTTATGTTTCAGCATAGCAGTAGTCCACCAGGTAGTACTTTGTTTCAAATCTTTTATCAAAATCTCTAAAATATCTTTGAGATTGAGCTTCCAATTTTGTCAATAACACTTGTAAATGTCACAGGATTAACTCTTGGCTTGAATTGTTTTTATCTTTTTCATACATAATACATACTACACAAGCTCTTCATGTTCTTTCTGCTGAGTTATTCTACTTTTTCTTTCTTTTTCTGTCTTAATATATTCTCCCTTGTATTCATCTCTCTTTTTTTTTTCCTCATATTATTCAGGAAGGGCTTGCTGCAGTTTTTGGAAATGGCTTATCGACGGCATGTGTTGTGAATATCGGTGCTCAAGTGACGTCGGTTATCTGCATCGAGGTGTGTTCTTATGTACATAAGCTGTGCTCATCTGTTCCATCTGGTTAAGGGACTTTGATCCTTATATTAACGCAACAGTTCTTCCAACAACCAGGACATTGTTATGTATATATGCTGGTTTGCCTGTCCGCGCTTAAACTGGAAAAAAACATTCTCTCTAGAAATTTATATATTAATTTTACTCAAATCTTAATACCATATTTGATGTCATCAAACTCTAATGGAAAATGTAAACTGATGAATTCTCATTATTTGAAATGAATGTACATAGCAGCTATATATAGAGTCAGCAAACTAAGCTAAGCTATAAGCTATAAGCTATAAGCTAACAGAAACGGTTATGGTTGTTACAATCAAGACTAACTAACTTTAACAGTTGTAACTAACTCCTGTAACTGTTTGTAACTAACTCCTGTAACTGTTCATTTGCTATATTCCAATACTTCCCCAGCTGTGGTGACCTTGAGAGCTTCTGAGGTGCCAATAGAAAGTTTAGTACATAACAGCTGAAACCTGGAGATGGACAAGGCTTTTGTGAATAAATCTGCAGGCTGTTCCTCGGATGGAATGAAACGTATCTCAACTTCTTTATCAATAACCTTTTGTCTAACAAAGTGAACATCTATGCTTAGTTCTAGCATTGAAAACTGGATTAGCTGCCATGGCTGCAGCACTCATGTTATCACACCAAAGCAATGAAGGAGATTCTATGGATATACCAAGTTCTTTCATTAAGGAGTGCAACCAAATCAACTCTGTAGTTGTATCAGCTAAAGATCTGTACTCGGATTCTGCTGAGCTTCTAGAAACCACTGCTTGCTTTTTGGAACTCCAGCTGAGTAAATTTTTGCCTAGGAATATACAATGACCTCCAGTAGACTTTCTATCATCAACATTGCTAGCCCAATCTGCATCTGAATAGGCTTCAAGTAACATTCTCTGTGCAGGAAGGAAAGTGAGACCAAGATTCATAGTGCCTTTGAGATATCTGAGAAGGTGTTTACAAGCAGCCCAATGATTGGAGGTAGGAGCATGTAGGTATTGACTCAATTTATTTACAGCAAAAGAGATATCAGGTCTTGTGATGGTTAAGTATTGAAGGGCACCAATAGTGCTTCTGTAGAGTGTAGGGCTGTCAAAGGGGGGGCTGTCTGAGAGGGCAAGTTTGCTGGAAGTGCTAAGGGGAGTGGGACAAGGTTTGCAGTTCAACATGTTAGTCTTGCCAAGAAGATCAGTAATATACCTGGTCTGAGTAAGAACCAAGCCTGCAGAGTTTCTAGTAACCTCCAAACCAAGAAAATAGTTAACTTCACCAAGTGTTTTCAAAGCAAATTGAGCACCAAGTGTTTTAATGAGATCAAAAATAGCAGCAGTACACCCTCCAGTGATGAGAATGTCATCCACATAAATAAGAACCACCAATAATGAATCAGCAATCTTTTTAAAAAAAAGAGAGTTGTCTGAAACTGAAGCAGAGAATCCTTGACCAGTGAGAAATTGCTTCAACTTAGTGAACCAGGCCCTGGGGGCCTGTTTGAGACCATAAAGTGACTTGTTCAACTTACAAACATGAGTAGGCTTAGAAGAATCAATGAAACCCTCTGGTTGGTGCATGAACACTGTTTCATTGAGGTCCCCATTTAAAAAAGCATTGTTCACATCAATCTGTTGGATGCTCCACTGATTAGTCACAGCAAGAGTAAGAATCAAACGAACTGTACAAGGCTTAACAACAGGACTAAAAGTCTCAAAATAGTCCACACCAGCAGTTTGTTGAAAACCCCTAGCAACAAGCCTTGCTTTATACCTGTCAATAGAACCATCCTGCTTATGTTTGATTCTGAAAACCCATTTATTGCTGATAACATTCATATCTGAAGAAAGGGGAACCAATGTCCAAGTGTTCTGAGCAAGTAAGGCATCAAATTCAAGCTGCATAGCCTCCTTCCATCTAGGATCAGACACAGCTTGTGCAACAGAAAATGGCTCTAAAGGTGTAGGGGGTAGGGCAATAGCTGAGTAGGTTTTGGGCTTAGAGATGCCATTCTTGGATCTGGTGATCATAGGATGGTGAGGGACAAAAAGAGGGGATGGAGAGGGAGGAGTAGTGGCAGGAGGATGAGGAGGAGATGATGCTGAAGGAGATGATAGAGAGGGAGAAGATGCAGGATTATGAGTGATAGAGTCAAGAGTGGAACCAGGAGAAGAAGAGGGAGAGGGAGCTGAGAAACAAGGTATGGGAAAAGGAGGAGGCAAAGAAGTGGAAGTAGAAGAAGTAGAAACAACAGAGTGATGAAGAAAAAGCTCTTCATAAGGAAATTCATGCTCATTAAACTCAACACTGCTGGCAATGTAGAGTCTGCCTGTGGAGTCAAGACATTTATAACCTTTGTGAGAGTCTGAGTAACCAAGAAAGACACATTTTTTGGACCTGTACTGAAATTTATGGGCGTTGTAGGGCTTGAGGAAAGTATAGCAAGTGCAGCCAAAGACCTTAAGAAATTTGTAATCAGGAGGTTGATGAAAAAGAAGCTGAAAAGGAGAAGAATGCTGCAATGTAGGAGTAGGAAGGAGATTAATAACATAGACAGCTGAAAAGAAAGCATGCCACCAATATTTAAGAGGAAGATGTGCTTGAGCAAGCATTGACAGGCCAACTTCAACAATATGAAGATGTTTCCTCTCAGCCTTGCCATTTTGCTGATAGAGTGAGGGCAAGGGTGTCTAAATTGAATCCCAAGATTGAGTAAATGAGGGGCTAAGGACCTGAATTCACCCCCCCAATCAGTTTGTAAGCACTTAATTTTGGTGTGAAATTGTCTCTCAATAAAAGTATTAAACTAAAGAAAAACAGATAGAGCTTCTGACTTGAGTTTTAGTGGAAAGATCCAAGTAAATCGAGAGAAATCATCAACAAAATGAATGTAATATCTGTATCCATCCACAGACAATACATGTGAGGGACCCCATAAGTCAGAATGGATTAGTTGAAATGGTGCTGTTGTTTTTGTAGGTTGGGAAGCATAATGCTGTTGATGTAATTTGCTTACTTTACATGCATCACAAAAAAGAAACTGAGATATGACAGGCTTTTTATTTAGAGATTTGAACACATGAGATAGCACTGTATGGCTGGGATGGCCAAGCTTCTTATGCCACAAATTTACATCAGTCATAGTACATGAAGAAGCATTCATTACAGCTAAAAGTGCAACAGAATTATTTTGAATAGAACTAGGGACAACAGACTTAACATGAGTAGAAACAGGGAAGCAGGGCTTATTTGCAGACATAGTAGTCTTGAGATGATGAAGATGAGTGAGATTGAGCTGGTAGAGCCCATCTTTAAGCTTGCCTGCCAGGAGGATCTGAGATGTTGCTTTGTCCTTGACCAAACAACAATCATGGTAAAACTCAATTAGTACATTATTGTCTTTGGTGAATTGAGAAATACTCAGAAGATTTTTGGTGATTTGGGGGACATAGAGAATGTTATTAAGAAGTAATGAGGTAGAAAGATCTGAGCTAGGCAAAACATTTGAACCTATATGAGAGATATGAAGTTTAGAGCCATTTCCTACTGCAAGTGTATCTTTACCTTGATAAGGAGTCTGAAGAGAGAGGTTTTCCAGGTTTGTGGTGATGTGGTTAGTAGCACCACTGTCCAGGTACCAGTTAGGATCTGTATCAGGCATACCAGAGGTAGCAGCAGTAAGATGAGCCTGAGGAGTACCACCTAACACACCAGTAGTAGCAGGATCTGGACCAGTGAAACTAATATCAAACCTCTTGTAGCATTTGAGAGCCACATGCCCTGTCTTCCAACACAACTGACACTTAGGGCGATTTGAATTGTTACGAAAACCAAAATTGCAACCTCCACGGCCTCTTCCTCTAGTGAATCTTCCACCACCTCGAGAATTATAACCATCATAAACAATATTTGCAGAAGGAGCAGCTTGCACAGACATAGGGGCTTGATTTAAGCTAGTGTGAAGAGCAGTGGTGGATATGGAATGCTGACTCTGTAATCTCATCTCATGAGATTGAAGAATAAACTGCACTTCTTGCAGATTTAGAGATTCAGCACGAGTAGTAAGATGAACCACTACAGAATCATAATCCACACCAAGTCCTCCAAGGATATATAGCACCAATTCATCATCAGTAATTATATGTCCCACAGAATTCAGATCATCAGCCAAGGATTTCATCTTCAAAATGTAACTATCAATACTCATATCACCTTTTTTAAGAGTTTGTAACATAAATCGAAGCTGAAGAGCTCTAGATTTTGATTGAGACTGAAACAGCTTTTCAAAAACCAACCATACCTCTGATGCAGTTTTACACCTACTTACATGTCCAACCATAGATTCACCAATCGAGCTGAGTAACCAGCTAAGCAAGAACTGATCCTTGCGCAACCACACAACATACTCTGGATTGAGATCCAAATCCGAGCTACCAGCAGAATCCGAGACAAGATACTGAAGAGGAGGAGGCACATTGCCAAAAAGAAAATCCTCAAAACCGTGTGCTCGTACGGTGGATAGAACCTGAGCTTTCCAAAAGGAATAGTTATTCCGATCAAGTCGCAGGACAATCGGAGTGAAATGAGGAAGAGATGTAGCCATTGCTACGAAGAAGAAGATGCCGGAGAGTCGCCGGAGAGAAGAAATTTTCAAAGCACAGCTATGGGAGCCTGGCGAATGATACCATAATGGAAAATGTAAACTGATGAATTCTCATTATTTGAAATGAATGTACATAGCAGCTATATATAGAGTCAGCAAACTAAGCTAAGCTATAAGCTATAAGCTAACAGAAACGGTTATGGTTGTTACAATCAAGACTAACTAACTTTAACAGTTGTAACTAACTCCTGTAACTGTTTGTAACTAACTCCTGTAACTGTTCATTTGCTATATTCCAATAAACTCAAACTGTAGTCACTATATCATATCATCATTATCATACTCAAGATATCATCACTAGGCACCTTCATCCCTATCATAAAGGACTGCTGCCGATCACAACATTACCTTTTGAGGACCATAAGTGTTGTAACAATGTCTTCTTTTTTTTTTTCTCCTCTTTTTATTTTGGGTATCATTGTTATAACTTCATTTCTGTCCCTCTTATTCTGTCATGTCCCTCAGTACCATTACATCATTTGTCCCTCTTCCTGTACCACTGCTGTCAATAGTTTGTCACCTCCAATATTTCTGCTGATGCTTCAACACGAGGACAAAGAATAATCTTTGTGCTTTTGTTTTTCCCTTTCCCATAAGATTTTCGTATAGGTTCTGATATTCAAATGGCAAAAGGGAAAATAATCAAGCATGCTTGTTTTAATTAAACTTACCGCATACAACAGATACTCTGTACTTTATCCTGATTATCTTCTTTTGATGTTTAGGATGGAGTGACTCTACCTACTACTCAGATTACTCTACGGTACGGTGGAGAGGTGAGGATTAGGTTGCTGATTTTCAATTATTACTTTTATATCAAAAGAGTACAACAGATGATTAAGCTCAGTAAATATATTTCAGCATGCTCAGTAAAAATATTTCAGCATGCTCATGTGTGATTATATCCTGTTGTTTCACGGATGTGCATGATTTTTCTCTCCAAAATGGAGGGAAACTTACTTTCTTGGGGCTATAGTTTATTTGGTTCCTTCCTTTTTGTTTCTGTTTTTCCCCATTCTTTTCCTTGGTCTTCATTCTTCAATTTCACAGAAGGTTCTTGGTAGTTCAATCTTTAGATGAACAATTACATGAGATAATTATACCTTTAGCTGTTTGATTGGATCTGTAAGTTTCGTGTTTGCTCCTTACTTTAGCTTTAAAGCCTGGATTATGCTTACATCTTCACAGTTTCTGGTAAAATATATTATAGCATAATGCTCTGTTCATAATAATATATGAGTACTGTTTCAGGATATATCTAGATGTCTTCTTTGGACTCAGAGACATCATCAGACATGGCCTCCAATTCGTACTGATTCTATGACAAAGCCCATAGACTTGTTGATGCTGAATAGACTTAAAGAGTCTCACTGCCAGATCAGAGTGAGTTCACCAGGTTTTCTTTTATTAGATATTAATAAGCACATACTTTCTAACACTAATGGTAGTGCTATATCACTTTGTATGTTATAATTCCCTTAATTTTTCTGGTTAACTGAAGATATATTTCTGCTGAATTAGATGACATATCTCACTTCTGTAAAACTCTATATGTGTCTTGATTTTGTAAGACTTATTTCAAGAGTAAGTCTATTCAAGTGAATGGTGGTTTGTTAAGCTTCTGAAATATTTCTCATTTGCGAAAATGCTAGAGTGCCTTAATTCTGGATGAGTTGCGAATAGATGCCCTCCATGGAATACTTGAGGCCTTGCTTAAATATGACTTAGAGTTTTAAGAACTTGTCTAACATAATAGGAAACATATGATTTATCCTCTATTCTATGTTCAGGAAGGAGAAATTGAAGCTGTTGCTGTAGTTCAATCATATGAAGAAGGCGTGCCACCTGGGTCTCACAAGACAAGACTGACTGCTCTCAATGTATGTGACTGGAAACTGATAGCGCGTAATGGTGTTCAGAGAATCAATCTTGCTTCAATTGATTGTCTTTTTTACTTTCTTTCTTTCCCCCATTCCTTTTTTTTTTTTCTTTGAATGACATGTTAAGGTTTTCTTCCCCAGATCATGCTTGTATGTTGCACTCATTGTGATAGCCATCGGTTTTTTAATGCCACGTGATATTTGGAGATTTTAGCCTAATAATGTACATGATAGGTGGTGGTCATTAAGTTTTTCCACAAACATCACACTTATGATGAAAGCTGAAGTTGCTGCTAGTTTATGAGTTTTCCAATCTCGAAAGTAGTACTGACTATCTGATACAGTGATACTCATGTAAAAGTGTAATCTATGACAATGTCCTATAGTGATTAACTTCTTCACTTTGAAAGATCATTATCTTTTGTTCACAATGAGATGCTAGTGCAATAAATTTGATGATTCCTTAATGGTACACAGGTTCCCCCTATGGGTTTGTTCTACCCGATGCTTTTGGTCCCGGATGTTTACCCTCCGCCACCCCGGACTTGGTGAGTTCATTACTTTTGAAGGTTTGGTTTTATTGGATCTCTTCTTCTTAATCTCTCGTCCAGGCTTAAATAAAACAAGTGCATCCACAGGTTCAGTGATAATGAGGATATGCTGGAAGATACTTGGGAATTTCCCAGACGACCTGATATTTCCGATGGTTACTATTCTGGTAGTAGTGGAATTTTTCCTATGTGGGAAAACTACCCTGTATTTCAATCGAAGCCAAAAAAGCAAGATAATATTGGTCTTGCCGATGCTATTACAAAAAGTATTCTGTCCACAGGTATATTTTACATTCATTTCTGCTGAGTTATTGTACATTGGATTTGCTTCTGCTTAACGTCTTTAAATTTAAAATATCACAGGGCGTATAGACCTGCAGAGAAAGTTATTCTGTAGCATGCAACTGGTAAGTTGTGGCCTCTATTTAAGCTTTTCAGAATTGTGATTGAGTTCTCTACAAGTGGAATTTACATGATTCAGTTCTTCAGATAGGTGGAGTGGCTTTAACTGAGGGTCTCATTTCTGCGGTAGAAGAGAGGTTTGTTACATTCTCGCTTCAATATGATTGTTTTATCTAATAGTGCTATACTTGAATGAATATGTATGAAAGAAAAATATTCCATCCAGCGTCTAAATGATTTCAGTTTCCCCTGCCAATGTCTTTTCACCACTAATCTTCTTAAGTTATTTTTTTTAAGCAGCATAATAAATTGTGTAAATTGCATGAACTTATCTTTCTTTTCCCCTTGTTTCCTGTTGCAGAGTATTGCATGCAATTCCTTCTCATGAAGCCATTGATACTGTGGAGGTCAGATTTTTTTGTTTAATAAAATCTTGAGCTATTATACAATTAGTGCATTTTCTATTTATGCAAAGGTCTGGATCGATTTTTCAGAATTTTGTATAAGATCATCTTTGCATGCTTCAAAATCAGGTTGCAATTATCTATATCGCCGAAGACATGATGAACTCAATGCAGGATTGCCCCTGAAAATTTGGAATTATTTTGTTATTGATTGTTGATATTATCCATCAAAGGAAAAATATCTGATTTTTTTATAGTACTCAACTTGTCATCTGATTCATGTGTATTGTCTTTCATTTTACATGATACATGGTGCACAGAAAGGAGCTAATAAGCTACCAATTTCGTTACATGGTAATGAAAGGCAACAAATGACAGGACCTTATACCAACTTAAAGTTTAACTGAAAGGCTTCTATCTTCAATCATGATTTTATACTCAATAATATAGTTTTCTTTTTTGTTTATCCAGAATTAGCTCATGATTTGGCCTATCCTTTTTTTTTTTTTTTCTCTGCTAAATTATCTTGTTGTTAATATGTAATGCCTTGTTGCTGGATTCCTATGCAAAGTATCTCAATGTTGTCTGTGTAAATGCAGATGACGGGAACTGTGAGATATCTTTATTTACTTCATTTAATTAGATTCCTCAACTGTGGTTATTATTATTTGATATTGCACATCCCATTGTTTTCTATAAACATTTATATAATGTCATAATTTGATTTCTGCAACATTGCAGGTTTTGCAATCTAGAACAAATCCAGCCTTTGTAACATGGAAAGGTGGAGCGGTAAGTATATTTTCTATGAAATGACTTCAGTTGTCCAAAAAAAAGTTGGTATCTTGTGGACTTGTACACATGTGAATATGTGATGTTGTACTTCCAGAATTCCGATTTCTATTGAAAGAAGAAATGTAGAATGTAGAAATAAATACATTATAATGGTTAATTTTGCAGCTTTTTAAATAACATCAATGTGTGAAATGAATTATTTTTCATCATCCAATATTTTCGCGCATGATTTTTAATCCTTCAATTTTTAGTGGCTTGGGATGTTATCTAACATTTTCTTATGACTTAGAATAATCATGATTTTAATATAAGCTTATGCAATCTTTTTTGTTTTTCCTTTTTCCCTCTTTTGGGGCAGCTGTGGTGTTGCTTTGCTTATCTCTGTTTTGCTTTCTGCTTATTTTGATGCCATTGTAGACTACTAAATTATTGATTACATGCAGTGCATTCTTCGGAGACAGTCATTCAACTTTATACTGCAACAAATCGTATTAATTACTCATTAACAAATAATTGATGCCCACATTAGCTTTTCAAGGCTTAAATACCTTTCACTTTCCATGAAATACTGCTGCAGATACTGGCTATTCTTGATTTTACACGTGATGCGTGGATACATCGTGAGGACTGGATCAGGAATGGTATTCATGTTGGAAGTGGTCGAAAGTACAAGGATTCTTATTTTCTTCAAGCCCAATCTATGTGTTACATCAATTCCTAGGTAAGAAGAAGTTGTACTTGTACATAACTTCTCTTATTGTGGATGTGATGTTATTAGCGTTTACGGATGTTGGAGAGTGGCTTTGGAAGTGCATTATTTACCATTTTAAGTTCTTTTTGATTCAGTAGCTGCATTCCAAGTTCTTTTCAATTTTTCTTTTCATCAGCTTGAAACCCGTCGTGTTCAAATAGTGTCTCTCGTATTAGCGTAATTTGTTATCTTTAGGATAACTCATAGAAAGCTTAAAACATTTGAAGGATGATATATCTATTCTTTACCATGTGTTGTTATTTGTCACCGTTTGTTTCATTTATATATTTTTCTTTGGAGTGGTAATAAGTTTCCTTGGCTCTTTTCTGTTTTTCCCATGTCCTTCCAGGTTGTAAACTTGTAACTGCATACTTACCCCCATTTTTTTTTTTTTTTTTAATGTATAAGGGAGGTTTAGGTGTTAGTAGTTTTATGAAAAATGTTAGTTTCACCCTTGGGTGAAATTTAATTTACATCAACTAACATGAATGAAAGGTTTAGCAGTATGATGTCTCCAAGTTATGTTCTTGTACATAATCTTCTATATTCTTTTATAAAATAAGTGGTTGAGAAAAAAAAAATTAGTCAGATGTCTATTACGTGTCCAGATATTTTATTCTAATTTGATGTTTTATCTTATCTTTTACATAATAAGTATGCGTTCTCTGTTTAATTTTTTGTCAATATACATCTGACATTAATTGTATATATTGCATGTGCATTTACGAATTAAAGTAAACGTGATATCAAATGCAAGAACTTGTACTCAAAAAAAAAAAATGCAAGAACTTAATTTTCGATACTTGGATTTGGAAGTAACTTAAGTAAATGTTCATATATTTATATATATAAAAATAAAAATCTATAGAGGTTTTACTGTGTTTTCATGTGTAACTATGATATCCAGGTAAATATATATGTCAGAAAAAAAATGAGAAATAGTGCAAATATGGTCTTTCTTTCTTTTTTGTAAACATTAGTGTCTTTTTACTGTAGTCTGTAATATATAGTTTTTACTTTTTTTTAATATATTTACTTTTAAATATTTATAGTATTTACAGAAAATATATATGAATAAAGATATATCTATTCTACCTATACCTATTATAAAAGTGTGAATAGGTTTTAAGATTTCTTGAAAATTTTGATTTGCTAAAAATGTCCTCATGATAAAGTTAGCTTTAAGGGTAATTAAATAGTTTTTCATATTGATTTTGATTTTATTTGTTTAATAATATTGACAAACGTCTCTTTATATTCCAAACCCTTCTTATATGATTTATTTCAATTTTAATTCTTAAAATAATTTAAATAGATAATATTTATTTTATATTATACTAGATATCGAAAGCTTTCCAACCATATGTTATAAACATATATAAAAGACTTCATATGAGAGAATTTTAGCCATTTAAAGTTGAGTGCTATGTAAAATACACATTTATAATATCTTTCTTTAATTTTCTAAATAATTAAATACATCAAAAAAGAAAAAAAAAGTATGATTTACAGCAAAAAATAAATAAAAACTATTTAATATTATTTTGTTCAAAATAAATAGCAGGACAAAATACATTTTTTAAACTTCACTATTTGTTGAGAATATCCATACTATAATAAATTTATCATCTATCACACACTCTAAATTGTGAGATAATATTATTTTTGGTTGGAGTAAATGATACATTTTTTAGGTATGGGAAGATGGAAATTCGCGACTATTGAAAATTTCAAGGAATTTTATGCTTTTCCCATAAAAAATAATTACTTTTTAAGATATATAAGTGAAATATAAATTTTTACTAAAATTATGAATAAATATTATTTTGTTTCTAAGATCTATTCATTAATCTTTATGTATGTTTTTTCCCGTAATAATGGATATACGGTTCAACATGATTTAGATTCATTTATTAGTTTATTTTATTCATTTATCCTTTCGATAAAAAAAACTCGATCATTGTGACAATGTAAAGTTAAATTTGCAAAACAAATATATTATAAGTACATACTCTAAAATTTAAAAAAGAAATAAACTTAGCTAAGAGTTATGTGTTTGAAATTAATGAAATGATATTGTAAATCTCAAAGTGAAGTGGATTAATATTTGTTTAACTTTTATCCACAATTGTATATTTATAATTTTTTTTTACTTTTTTAAGGGTTGGCATATATATCTCTATTGTAAAACTAAATAAATAAATAATGAAAGAAAAATGATTTTACAGCAAAAATTACAATAACAATATAAAACAATTAATACTAAGAATTTTGAGGCTAAATTGAAAATTGAGAATTAATTTTTCTTTAACATTTGTTTATGCACTTATTTTTTTTTATGGATGCACCATTTGACCTTTCAAATCTTACAATTCAGATTTGTTTATCAATTTTAATAATATATCATTGTATATTCTTTTAGTTGAATAAGCCCAGTAAATATGATAACAAAAACATGAAAGTAACTATAAAAGATACTTAAAAGGATAAATATTTGTTTCTCAAACTTAACGACATGCAATTATAAATTATATTTTAATATGGAGGTATAGAGAGCAGGAAAATATATTTTTTAATTTTTTTTTGGCATAATAAATTTTTAATTAATAGGTTGAAAGGTCTAACAAGTTTGGATAAAAAAAGAAATTGAGTTATTTTATTGTAGCAAAATATTTTATTTTTAAATTATAAATAAGAAGTCAATATGGCTTTTAATAACCTTATTCTATTTTACATATCAGAATTTTAATTTATCGAAATTATTGTTCCTATTTAGTATTTCTATTTTATGGTATTTTTTTTATTTATTACTTATATAGAGGTGTACTGATTGGAAAATATTGCATCAATAAATAGACTTTGATTTAATAAAATAAAAAAATATTATAATAAATTTAAATAAAATACAGTTAAAATGGTATATATGTATATATATACTATTGTAAGAATGGTTGAAGAAATATTGAAGAAAAATCACTTACATATGTACATTTTAACATGCATGACAATATTTAGCTTTGCTTAAAACTTACATACACCCTTAATAAATTATATAATTTTAGGTAAAATGATATGTATTATATTAGTTAGGTAGTGATAACAAAAAAAAATGTAAATATAATATGGAAACAAGAATCAAAACCTGAAAATTTAAAGAAGTATATATATTTATTTATACATATATATATATGCTAAGAAAAACTAAAAAAAATAATAATCTGACATTTTTATCATAATTACATATTTTGTAACCTACATGTTGATATGTTAATATTTTATTTAAAAAAATATTGTATTAAGTTATGCACAATAAGTGTAAAACTTACTTGATATTTGAATTTTAGACGGCGACCACAACATTTTGAGTCAAAAAACAATTATCAAAAGTTTATTTATGGATCAAAGTAATATATTCCTTCTTATTTCAAAAATAAACATGATTTTGAAAATAAATGATTCATTAAATTTAAATATTAATTTCATTAACAAAAGTAATTGATTTTAGTCACCTTTAAATCTTGAGTCTCTTTGAAGATATAAGCATACTTTAATTTTTATATATAAAAAATTAATTATGATTTTGATCTCACATTTTGTAGTGTACATATATATATGTATTATTAAAGTAATAATTTAAATTTTGGTCAGACGTTATTTTCATAGTTATGTATTTTAAACACGTCCCTCCCTTTAATAATTTAATTTTTAAATGTATATTTTCAAGTGCAACCAGATTTTATCGTAAATCTTAAATCAACAAAGATCTAAATAGCATTTTTCATGTTTTTCTTCTAAATTTTACTATTACGGACATACCATTTTTTAATCCTCTTTACTTTTAACCTTTTTTCTTATTTTTTTTCATATTATATTTTATTTTGTTAAATAAATTTTCTATCTATGAATAACAATATACATACATACAATTAATGTTGTGATGGAATATCAAGAGACAAAAAAAACAATAATTTGAGTAAGATTTGAAAAGTTATATTTATTCCGTTCTTTAGAGTTCAAAAGTAAAACTCTAAACATTCATATATAAAATTCTATATGTGGATAATAATAATCCTTTAATCAAATGCTCAAATGTATATATTGACATTCTTCAACATCAAATTCATTATCCGGTAAAACCGATTTAATATTAGGTCGAAAATTTAAATTTATGAAGATATTTATTTTTAACATTTTAAGCATTCAAATACATGCATTATACTTTTATGAATTGTGGTGTACATTTTATTCTACATTGAAAGATGCTCACTGACAAAGATAAAATAATTAAAATGATTTTTTTATCCTTAAGACAATAAAAGATAGCCTATCAATTTATATATGATGTTTTTTTTTCTCGATTTTACAACAACAACAAAAACATAATAAATTGAGACCAATATTTTGCTCGAAAATGGCACATGCATAGAACATGACAACTAAAAAGTGAGGAGGTTTTTTGTTATGTCATTTTCATAAAAATGCTATAGCTTAACCTATGTTTTATGGTTATTTGACACACTTCTGGATTATTATATTTTATATTCTATAATTTTGTTGTAAAGCTGAATAATGGATTATACTTTGGATATGCTCCATTGAATTGATTTTTAGAATGTAAGTGATTTTTTTGAGAGAAAAGAACATAAAATACGTAATTGAGGTTCTTCATATAATTTATTTAAATGTACTAATTAATAATTTTTACTGCTATTAAATTTGTCATTACTATATTGCATAACTAATTTTTGATGCAAAAATTAATTAGAATAACAATTAGTCACATCAGCACACTCAATAATAAAAAATTTATGTGAAAATAATAAATTTATGATGTCGTGCATGTTCTTAGTGATAATAGAATAGAGCATAATTATTGTTAGACACTCAAAAATTTTGATTTCTATGATGTGGTTCTGTCGTTTATTTGATATAAAAATGTGACTATTCTTTCAAACTGAATCAATTCATTGATTTGTTTTTCAATTACAATTGATTAGTCTATTTTATCTGTATTTCTGTTATATAAATAATTAATTTAATCATGGAGAATATGAGAAAAATTGGATAATGGTCGAGTGGTAAATACTTCCATCCCAGCTAGAGGTGTGGAATTTGATTCCAATCATCCATCCCCTCCCAAGATATGTACTTAAATATAAAAAAAAAGAACATGAATCAAAATATGTACGAGAGCTAAGCTTCTAAACATAAAATAGAATTTAACTTTCTCACCGTTCTTAACAAAAGAAGCACATGTGATGAATGAAAAACTGAATCTTGTAGTCAATCCGATTTAAAAGATAACACACATTAGAAAATGGAGTAAAAGAAAAATACATCCATACGCCAACCAATCATGCCTGAGCTAAAAGTGCATTCAAAAAAAATTGCAAAAAAATCTCAAAGCTAAGTATGAAGAAGAAGTAGACACTCAAAAAATAAACAAGATGCATTAATTTAAAACTCGTCTTTGAATATATATTTTTAAATTTTTATATAGATTACTCATTAGTTTTTTTAATATCCATTGTATTTTGTTGAACGATAATATCATTTAAGTGTCACATTTTTTAGTCCAAAATGTCTTAACTATATTTCACCGACAAATAAGTTTAAATTTAGTTTTTGCAAACTTTCATTTAAGATCAAAATACATGAATGACATTTATTATAAATACAAAAAATAAAATAAAAATTGATTCCAATTTATAGATTTAAGTATTTTAGAGCATGATTTATCTTATCCATATACATCCAAAAAATAAAATATATAATAAATAAAAGATTTCATATGTCGGTCGTGTCCAATTAGAAGAATTCTATAGAAATTGGACTTGCTAAATCAGCCAAGACCCCACGAAAAAGATCATAGAAAAAAGATCACATAAAATAAGATGATGAGACAAAGTCAAAGTTCAAATGTATCATGTGCTCCAAAACAGTAACACAAAATATTAGTATAATTATATTTTCCATATATTCAAAATTTAGAGTTTAGAGGGATGAAGAAACTCATGTTTCAACCCTAACAACCCACAAATCTCCGGATTCAAAGCCTTCCTCTTCCCCAGCTCCTTACCCATGCCGTGCACATTGCAAAGACACACCTGTCATAACTAGGAAATGTGTAAAACAAGAATAAACAATATTAGGTGGTTGATTAGTAACAACCAAAAAGATTAGTTGATAATGGAAGTTAGTGATTAGTTACGTCAGTTAGAGGTTCATCTAGTTATAAATACTACACTTAGCAGATTGTAAAATCAATTTTGGATGGTAAATGAGTTTCTGGCTTTTCCTTTCTATCTGAATATATTCTCTCTGGTTCTGTTCTCCGAGTAATCTTGCCTTTTCCCTTTACTTTCTCTATCAAATTCTTTAAAATGGATTGTGATATTTATGATCTTATCTCGGATCATAATAAGTGGTATCAAAGTCACTCGATTTTTGGGCGGTCCTTTGCGGCCATGGAATACCCAGTTGAAGGAATTTCATCCGCAATCAGGGAGTACCCATTTGAGGAATCATCTTTTGCACCCATAAAGTACCTATTAGGATGACTCAAGCTAAAAGATGAACGGGTTGAAGAACTTAGTTCACGACTTTGTGAGGTCGTGTTATCAGGAATTCAAGAAGAAGTGCAGAAGTTTCAAAAAGATATTCAATCAATTGCAACAAACCTTAAATTGATTCGGAAGAAACCGAAAGAAGCTGTTGTTGATGATGATTTTCTCATTGAGGAATCTGAAAATC
Organism: Rehmannia glutinosa; assembly: GCA_016081115.2. Lineage (NCBI taxonomy): Eukaryota > Viridiplantae > Streptophyta > Magnoliopsida > Lamiales > Orobanchaceae > Rehmannia > Rehmannia glutinosa. The sequence goes on from JABTTQ020000579.1 coordinate 30,185, forward strand.
TTGAAGAGCATAATGTGTTTGATGAAATGACTGAAACAAGAATGGAAATCTTGGTTGAAAAAGAGAGTAATTGGTGCTTGAAAGATAATGTCCAAACATTTTTTGACTTCATGCTTAGCCTTTTGGGAGTGAAATATTGATCACATGCGTAGTTAAAGTTCTTGAATGCATGTGTATGACTAAAGTTTTGAAGGAGCACAGTGTCACCAATCCTAAAAACGAGAGCATCTATATGAGGGTTCTTGCTAAAAATGGCTCAAATAAGGATTTGAAGGAAAATTTGGCACTGCTACAGCCTCCCCAGGAGCCACCATCGTTGCAATTTGAAATGAAATTAAATACTTTGCTGCCACAAGCTACACGTAAGGATCATAGCAGCCGATTTATACCATCATATCAAGAGCAATAAATATACATAATCAGGATTGATGGTTGAACATAATGTCTAGCTACCCTTCAGATTTTCTTTAAATGTACTTTGCCCACAAGAAGATGGACCAAGATGAATATGAAATGACTATTGCCAAGTTTCTAACAAGACTTAAATAAGGGGAGGATAATGTCATAACTAGGAATTGCGTAAAACAAGAATAAGCAATATTAGTTGGTTGATTAGTTAGAATTAGCAACAACCAAAGAGATTAGTTGTTAATGGAAGTTAGTGATTAGTTAAGTCAGTTGGAGGTTCATCTAGTTATAAATACTACACTTAGCAGAGTGTAAAATCATTTTTGGATAGTAAATGAATTTCTGGCTTTTCCTTTCTATCTAAATATATTCTCTCTAGCTCTGTTCTTCTCCGATCAATCTTTCCTTTTCCCTTTACTTTCTCTATCAAATTCTTTGAAATGGATTGTGATAGTTATGATCTTGGCTCGGATCATAATAAGTGGTATCAAAGTCACTCAATTTTTGGGTGGTCTTTTGCAGCCATGGAATACCCAGTTGAAGGAATTTCATCCGCAATCAGGGAGTACCCATTTGAGGAATCATCTTTTGCACCCATAAAGTACCCATTAGCAGTGGCGTAGCTAGGATTTTCATTCAGTGCGGTCAAATATTTTTCATTGAGCGAGGCAAATGTTGAGCTAAAATTTTAAAAAGTAGAAAATAAAATATATTGCAATAAAAAAGCATATCAAAAGTCGTACCTTACAACAATTCTTTACGGCTTTTCATATTTTTGAAACCGCTTTACAATGACTTCATTATCAAGTTTGTTACATATATCTCTTTCTACATAGCAAACAAGACAATCATTCATCTATTCATCACTCATTCGATTGCGTAATTTATCCTTTACAAAGCCCATCGCAGAAAATACTCTTTCAACCGTAGCACTGGCAACCGGTAAAATTAATGACAAAGTCAAAAGCTTATAAACAAAATGACAGAGCTTATTTTTCCTTGTCTCAACTAACTTCTCTGCAAGATCACCAGGCTTTTCAACTCTTTAAATGCATTGTTACAACGCATATCGAAGATATAAGTATCAAGTTGATCATGAAGCTTATTGATATATGTTCTTAAAAAACCTTGTGGGTAAAACTTAGCAAGTTGAATCAATCTCTTCTTATCAAATGCACAAAATGAATCTTGTGGACACAAACTAGCTACTCAAAATAGTAACTTTGTGCTTACCTCTCGAGAAACGATCATTCAACTCTTGTAGTTGCAAATCGACTACAACATAGAATAGATCCACATGGTAGTGATGTAAATTTGTCAACTTTGGTGCATTGCGTTGTGGACGACCATGAATATCATTGCGCATATACATATCATCCATCTTGAGAACATCAATATCATGCCTTTGACAGAAATTGCAAACATCTTCTAAAAATGAAGCCAACCCATCTTCTCTCAACACTTGAAGTCGTCGTTTGCCAACATTCATCAAATCCACTGCATTCACAATATCCTGATCTTTCAATTGTAGTGCATGTGACAACTCACTTAAAATTCCTAATACAATCTCTGTCATGAGCAGCAAGGTTGAGGTGGTAGATTTGGAAATGGAGGATGAAAAAGGTAAGGAGTTGGTTGTGATGGAGGGAGTTGGTTGTAAAAGGAGTTTGTTTGAAGGAATCGAGTTGGAGGAAGATAGAGAGTCAGCTGATGGGTAATTGACAAAGAGGCACGTGTCTTCATTCAGTGCACTGGATTAAAGCTATCTCGTTCATACACGTAGATGGATATTTAAGAGTTTTCTTTTAGAATTTACAATTAAGTATTTAGTATTTGATTTCAACAAATATTAAAAAAGAATATTAGAAGATATCTGACGTAACAAACCAATGATCCCCACTGTCCTTTTACATATTAACGGGCTGAGCAGTGGGGAATAATCAGAATTCAGATTATCTTTCAAATCAGCTTCTTCCTCTTGCTTTCTAGTCTCTCTAATTATTTTCTCCTCCTATCTTCATTACCGCTATACTACAAATTACATATAATCTATTTTTATACTTGAACAATCATTGGGAAAATTACATAAACATAACAATCTCATCATGTGTAAATTGAATACAAAATCAAAAGAATGTATCCACTTTGACAAATTAAATGCCTCCAACTTCTGATCAGAAGAAAACGAATCATCTTCATAAATCATTTCAAGAACATCTCCCACAACAGAAAACAGAGAAAGCGAGGTGATCAAAGAATTATAATGTGAACCCCAACGTGTATCTCAAAGACGCCGAAGACTACTTTCTTAATTAAGTCCCCCGACCACTTGAAATCTAACCCATTTCCAATCTTTCAACAATAAAGTTTGAATGTTTTTCTCGAAGGAGATCGTAACATTTACAAGATCCTCCAACAACATTTAGCACATCAAGAATAAACACGAAAATATTCAAGAATCGGAATACTTTTCTTTGCCACGACCACAAAGAGCTAGTTGAAATTGATGAGCAAAACAATGTATACAATAAGCACATGGGTTCCCTTTTACAATAAGTGTTTTTAAACCATTAAACTTTCCTTGCATATTACTAGCCCCGCCATATCCTTGCCCTCTCAATTTAGATATGCTCAAGTTGTATCTAGAAAACATCTTATCAATGGCAACCTTAAGTGAGATGCGGTGAGTGGTACTAGTGACATGTTCAATCCCTATGAAACATTCATTTACATGTCCACTTTTGTCTACATAACATAAGACAATTGACATTTGCTCTTTTGTTGACACATCACGAGATTCATCAACTAGAATGGAAAATAATGAATCACCAATATCTTTCATGATAACATTTATTGTCTCAGCAGCACAAGCACTAATTAAATCCTTTTGAATGTCAGGTGATGTTAACTTGTTTGTTTTTAGGTGCATTTTCTAATGTCACATCTTTAATAACATCATTATGATCACCCAAAAATTTCAACAGAATACGAAAGTTACCCGGATTACGTGAAATCTCTGATTCATCGTGGCCCCAAAAAGCTAATCCTTGTTGCAATAAAAGTCGAGTACAATCCATTGATGCATACAAACGATTTCGATAATCATCTTTTGCCTTTTTTGATTTGCTTGTGGAAAACTGTTTGAATGTGTTGATATTGGTTCATTAATGCCTCACATTTCATTCGAGCTTGATTGTGCTCACTATCATGATGCCCAATGTGAGTTGTAAGTCTTTCTTTGTTTTTTCAATAAGTGAATCCCTCACTAACAAATGTATCGCCTCCTGATTGTTTCCCTTTATTTTCTTTGAACAAATAACAATGTAGACAACAAGCGGCATCTTTTGATATAATATACTCCAACCAATCACCAAATTCAGAATATCATGAATAGTTGAATCTTCTATATGTGCTTGCTCCAAATTTCCTTTTTGGGAATGCATGATCCATAGGTTGACAAGGACCCTTTTGCAAATATACTCTTCAAACTTGATCTCTAATTTTAGGATCGTAGTTTGCAATTGGAATCTTAATTAAGTCCAGGATCATAGGAAAGTTGTGCAACATCAAATTTGGAAGCATACTTGAGCTTTTCTCAATTGTGTTTGAACCATCCTCAACTCTATTTGTGGCATCCGATGCATTGTTTGTGCTTTCCAAAACTCTATTTGTGGTTTTTACAACAATATTTTCTTCAAGAGTTCTTTTTCTAAAATCTCTCTCCATATTTTAGAAAATCCAACAAGAAAAATAAATTAAACATAATACCATGCATTTTGAAAGGAAAATTAATCCCATATGGATGTACATATCAAATTATCATTCCAAATAAGCATTCAAGAAAATGAAGAAAAAAAATATAAATATTTGTGAGATTATTATGTCATTTTTAATAGTCATTGAACAATAAAACTACCATACAAAAACCAAGCAACCATCAACATAAAAAAGAACCTGGTGGTTAGAGATTTTTCTCTCTCTAAAGAAGCCTCACTAATCCCTCTTTCTTTTTCATCGATCTCTTAAAATATTTTACTGTTCTTAATCTTGTTCATTATTTTAATTAAATCACCCACTAATCTGCTAACTTAAAACGCAAATCTTGTGTTTGTTCTTATCATTTCTTCAGAACATTCCAAAAACCTAGGGTTTCTCTGGGAGTTTTCTTCTCCCCATGTCGCTAGGGTTCCACCCTTTGCGACACCGTTGCTTCATCGGAACCCTATTTGCTGTCCGGAATTTCATTCTCCACCCTTCTATCTTCATTTCCACCGAAGGTTTTTGGGATTTTTCTAAGTTTTGGGAGATTTCTCATCGAGGGTTTTTGGGTTTTTGCTCAATCAATTTCTCTCTGGTTACACCTTTGTAATCTCAGAGTTAAATCTTGGAGCGTATATTTCCTTGGATTGTCTAGTAATCCTCTATGGACCTTCATTACTTTGAGGCTTACGAAGGCTTCCTGTGGGTCTATCATTTGAATATGTGGGTTACTTCATATCCTTCTTCGGAGTTTGGCACGGTGCTCGATCGGTGCTTTTGCTAAGGGATTTTGGTGGTTCAACCCTAAACTCGCCCCTGTTGGTGGTCGCGTATTTGGTTGTGGGAGCCTTTTGCTGCGGATCTAGGGTTTTCCCTGACCCTCCATCTCCATGGCGAAACATCCTCAGTCATCTTTGGCTAAGTCAAAAGGGGGTTCTAAGCATTTATTTTGAATCCCCCAACCCAACTTCTTCGGAATCCAATTCCCGATCCTTGGATCCTGTGGATTCTGAGACTTTGGGCGATATGGATTCTTCATCTACCCAACAATCAAAAGATGATCTAATTTCCGTCAGGTTCGGACAATCTTCCTAATGAAGAGACCTTGTTGTATGATCCTGGTGGGGATAATCCTAACTCTAATTCTGACAACCTTGTTGATGAGGACGAATCGAGCCCTTCAGGTAACATGCTCTCTAAAAGGCCCTGGTTCCAAGTTGCTAACCCCAACATACCAGGTAAATTTAATATCCAGGTCTGCTTTAACAGGTGGATGCCCTAGTGTGGACTTCAGGATGTTGCCCAAATGATGAATTTTCTAATAATTTTTCATTTGGGCCGTTATAAAAATTGTGATTTTTTTCTTTTTAAGGGGCTTTTTATAACTGTCTTTGGGTTTCTGAAACATTTACAATTATCCCCTTAGAGAAATTTTACTTCCTTATGAAAAAGGGTTAACCCTTCATTAGATGGCTTCTTTGGTATTGAATGGTTTGTGTGGCCTCTTTTGGTTGCCCCCTTCAGCCCCCATTTACCTATAATGTCACTGTGGTCGAATTTGTGAATCTCCAGCTCTCTAAAGTCTGGTATCCTCAATTCCCCACTGTTGACTTTTTAACTTTTTTTATAAAAACTTTCAGAAGCAACCTGGGGTTACCTTGCTTTTGATTTCCTGATTAAACATTCTGATGGGCAATTATGACATTCCTCGAGTCCCTCTAGGCCTTCCATCTTGGGCAATTTTGTGATCTAATATCCTATGGGGTATACCCCCATCTTCAAAGTGTAAATTTTTCATGTAGATCTCTCGCCACCCTTCTTCAAGTTTCAAAAGGAGCCTTAGGTCGGGACCGCCTATTTCTTTTTGAACTCTTGATTAATTGGTTGGAGATCATTACTTTTGTTTTGATTAACCTCTGTTGAGGTTTTGAAAGTACGATCGGATAATACTTAATTAGCCTATTATTTCGGTCCTGCTCTATGGTGATTATGGGCCTGTCCTTAAACATCATCATTCTCAAAACTGCGGTATGCCCCTTTTAATTTGTAATTTTTACATTCTTTTTAATGAAATTTTCATATTTTCATCAAAAAAAAAAAAAAACTGGTGCTTTGCAAAACAACTAAACAAGGGAGATTAAAGAAGGAATTATAAAACTAAAAAAGAGTATCCATGTTTAATTAATTGAAGACTGAAGTATAAATTAAAAAAGTTAGGTCTTTACAAATTAAATTAAAATTGCAATTTACCATGCAAAAAGTTCTCAATTCTTCCGGTGGACTTCTTCCGACCACGGGCCACGGGCTACTTCAAGCAAGGAAATAAATTGGCCGAGAGAGAAAACAAATTGCTGTGAAAATCTTCAACTAATCACAGGCGAGAGATAGAGAGAGACGAGCATGAGATTATTGATTACCCCAAAAGGCCAAAGCTAAATTTTTTATCTTCTATTGCTAGTTTACTTTAGTAGTCTGAATCTCTCTCTCTCTCTCTCTCTCTCTCTGTTTTAATATGGGCTGGACCACTTTTCAGTGTGGTCCAACCCAAAATTTAACACCAGCAACATAAATTTATTTTGGGCTAATTTTTTTTTAGTTTGGGCCAAAATCCCAGTGCGGTCCATCAACCGCACTATGCCTCGCATAGCTATGCCACTGCCCATTAGGATGGCTCAAGCAAAAAGATGAGCAGGTTGAAGAACTCAGTTCACGACTTTGTGAAGTCGTGTTATGAGGAATTCAATAAGAAGTGCAGAATTTTTAAAAAGATATTCAATCAATTGCAGCAAACCTTAAATTGATTCGGAAGAAGCCGAAAGAAGTTGTTGTTGATGATGATTTTCGCATTGAGGAATCTGAAATTCTTGAAGAGCATAATGTGTTCGATGAAATGACTGAAACAAAAATGAAAATCTTGGTTGAAAAAGAGAGTAAATGGTGCTTGAATGATAAATGTCCAAACATTTTTCTACTTCATGCTCAACCTTTTGGGAGTGAAATATTGATCACATGCATAGTTAAAGTTCTTGAATGCATGGGTATGACTAAAGTTTTGAAGGAGCACAGTGTCACCAGTCCTGAAAATGAGAGCATCCATTGAGGGTTCTTGCTGAAAATGGCTCAAACAAGGATTTGAAGGAACTCCTCTGGAGCCACCACCGTGGCAATTTGGAATGAAATTAAATACTTTGCTGCCACAAGCTACACGTAAGGATCATAGCAGCTGATTTATAGCATCATAGAAAGAGCAATAAAGATACTTCGATCAAGCTTGATGGTTAAACATAATGTCTAGATGCCCTTCGGATTTTCTTTAAATGTACTTTGCCCACAAGAAGATGGACCAAGATGATTATGAAGCCACTATTGCCAAGTTTCTTGATTTACAGTCTTGAGGACAAGACTCAAAAAAGGGGAGAGTAATGTCATAACTAGGAATTATGTGAAACAAGAATAAGCAATATTAGTTGGTTGATTAGTTAGAATTAGCAACAACCAAAGAGATTAGTTGTTAATGGAAGTTAGTGATCAGTTAAGTCAGCTGGAGGTTCATCTAGTTATAAATAATACACTTAGCAGATTGTAAAATCAGTTTTTGATGGTAAATGAATTTCTGGCTTTTTCTTTCTGTCTGAATATATTCTCTTTGGTTCTGTTCTTCTCCGAGCAATCTTCTCTTTTCCCTTTACTTTCTCTATTAAATTCTTTGACATGGATTGTGATAGTTATGATCTTGGCTCGGATCATAACACACCGCCTCCTTGCTATCATGCGCCCAATCATCAATCCCCATCGCTACAGCCGCCTCCACCTAGGGGTGGCCACGGTTCCGGAACCGCCGATTCTGGTTCCAAAACCACCGGTTCCGATTTCTCATATTGTAAGCAAAACCACCGGTTCCGGTTTGGAACCCGGTTCATCCACGGTTCCGATTTCGTTTTAATCGGAACCGTTTGTTTTTCTTTTGATAATTTTTGATTTTTTTAAAATGGTTTAATCAATTTTTGTTACAAAAAAAGGGAAAAGAAAGAAAAAGAATTGGACTTAATATTCAATTGAGTTTTGTACTTAATATTAATAATAATATTAAATTATCTATATATACTATTAGAGTATAGAGGAATCCAAGTTCACGTAGTTTGCTTACAATATTTGGATTAAAACGTGTCTCATGTAGTTACGAATATAAAATGTTATAATAAATATTTAACATTTGTTCTAGCATATTTTATCAAATAAAAAATAAAATCGTTGTTTTAACTTTGAAACCGACGGTTCCACTACGGTTCCATCGACGGTTCCACATACGGTTCTAACCGACGGTTAAAACCGCCGGTTCCATGGTTTTTGAGACTAAGGAACCGGAACCGAACCACTTACATGATCCAGTTTTGGAACCGTTCCCGGTCAACGGTTCCCAGAACCGTTGACCACGGTTCTGGTTCCAGTTTGTAATTCGATTTCGATTCCATTTGGCCACCTCTACCTCCACCCTCGTCTTCGCCACCCCAGTCCCCAAGCACCAAATCACGCGGAGTCAAAGTCGAGTCAACCTTCCTCCGTATCATTGTTGCGGCATAATCCGGCAAGCCGAGGGCCTGGACAAGGGGACAACCTCCTCCCTATTTTTATTTATTTTACTTGAAATAAAAAAATTAAGTTAATGTTTATATGATTTTAATAAGGTTTTCATTCCGCCCATCCAATTTTCATGTGTTGGCTCACCCTAGTTTTGTGGGCTGGCTAAGCAATTGCACCAAGTTCATGCCAAATTTCTCACTCATGTAATTTACCCCCTTGGAAGACGTCATCATGACGTAATCGTAGCTCATCTCTAAAACCAATAAGCCCGAGGTAGTGACGCGGCCGATAACGACGGCAATGCTTGGCATGGGAAGTTCCATCAAGTCCGCAACGACGCTCTTGAAAAGCTCCACCCTACGGTACAACTCAGCTTTAGATTACCGTATTTCAAGTCGAAGTCGTTGGAGAAGAATTTGCTAGGGGCAAGAGTGATTCGTTAACGACTTTGGACTTTGCTTTGGCTAGAGCCTTGCAGTTTGATGATGTGTATATATATATATTCACAAATGATGTGTATATTTTATTGGGTAAATCTCACTTTACCCATATTCTCTCATTAAATCTCACTTTACCCCTTTGTATTTTCCAATTTTATCACTTTACCCACTTTACTCTCAGTTTGTATCACTTTACCCTATATACTATTAAAATATCATTTTTTATCATCGTATTCCTTTATAAAATGACCTAATTGTCCAAACTGTTATTTTTAAGTTAATTTAATGACATTCAATTTATATGTTTTTTGGAAAGTTTATTTGCTATATAATAAATCTAATATAGTTCCTATCAAATAACAATATTCTGGGTTATTTTCTATTAACTAACATATTCATGCACGTTCATTTTATTTCCATAATAAATCTGAAAATAGTGTATTATATTTTAAATAATATTTTGTAATATAAGTAAACTATTTGTATTTAGTTTCTCATCATTAATGAATTATAATAATATAATTAAAAAAATATAGATAACTGCATAAACATAATTAAAAGAAATTATGTTAAATTTATGAATATTCATTTTGGTATTAAAAAATTAACCAATAAAATGACTATTTTAACATAGTTCTCATTTCAAATTAGCTTTCATAACTTAATTAATTAACACTTAATTAATATTAAATTTATTTAAAATATTTATCTTTTGCATTTATTTGCTAATTATATAACTTTAATATAATCCCTTTAAAATTACTATATAATATGATATTTTCTATTAGCTAATACATTTATATTTTAAATTTTTTATTCATCACAAACCTAAAATTATATAATATATACTAGATGCATTTTTATTAAAGATGTGAAATATTATTAGTAATTTTTCAAATTTTTTTGAAAAAAAAATAAGTACAATTTATTAATATTAAATACTTTTAAAATAATTTTTTATTTTACTAAAACTAATAGATGAGAATAAAATGGTCATTTCTAAAGGAATATGAGAAAATAATTTGTTATTTTACAAAAACTAATGGATGAGGATAAAATGGTCATTTCTAAAAGAATATGAGAAAATAATTTGTTATTTTACTAAAACTAATAGATGAGGATAAAATGGTCATTTCTAAAGGAATATGAGTATAAAATAGAGCAAATGGTGGGATTTACCTACTTGGGATAGGAGAGAGACTTTTTTGACATGCATGTAGGATAAAAATTTATATTTTTTACCCAATTTTTGGGTTCTTTTACCACAATTCCCTTGAATCTTTAAATGCAAGCATTTAAAGTAGGTAAGTTGTATTTCTCTCTCATGTTAAATACATACATACGATTCTTCCACCATTTGCTCTTTATTTTTTCTCTCTCTTCTTCTTCTTCACAAAATATCAAAAAGTTCTTTTTGTGGTCTTTCGTCAACCAAAATCGCACCAGAAAATCGATTAACAAGGTAATGTTGCTTCTCCTCTTAGTTACTTAACCTTGTTTAAATTGTTCAAGACCAATATATTTACACGATATGTGAAATTTCTTGTGAAATTTCTAATTCTAAGATGCACTGTGCACGATATATCGTGCCTATATTGGGCACGAGCACCAAATTTTAAATGAGGCACGAAATATCGTACCTATAATATTTGGCACGATATATCGTGCCATATTTTAAATGAGGCACGAAATATCGTGCCTATATCATGTTGTTGGGAAATTATTTTGTAGATTTTGATGAATGCCATGTAAAAACTTAGATTAGAATGTTGACACCCCATTTTCCTTGTAATTCTCATTGTAATAGATAGGGCTGAATGAGCTGGGTCAAGTCAGCTATGCCTGGAAATACAAGAAGTCAACTGAAGAAGTGAAGTGAAGACTCCACTGAGGAACAACTGAGTATGGCCAAGATAGAGGATCAAGGACTCGACTGAAGACGTAACAGCTGAGGGACAGCTGTGTGAAGAGTCAGTTAAGTCAACTCAAGAAGCCATGTCACAAGTTGAAGTGACAAATGAGTCTTTCAATGATTGAAGCAGACTCAAGTCACCTGGGAAAAAGGCAGCTGCAAAGAGGAGTTAACTGAAAAGAATCCGCGTTGCCTGAGTAAGTCAAGAACATTACTTAAACAAGTAATACACCCATGCTTTGTCAGTCTTAAAGTGCTTATTCCGAGGAAGCGTGCAAAAGGAATAAACCAATGGGAAGATCGCACTCGTGGTCGAACCGAAAAGTGTGGACATTCATTTAATACGAGGAAAAGTCTACATCTCAAGAATGAAGACCAAGAAAAGACAAGCCAACGAACACAAGTGACTTTTGAAAATCAGCCTATCTCTTCAACGGGCAGATTTTTGAAAGTTCACTATAAAAGGCTGAGGAATTTCATTGAGAAAAGGTTACCTGAACCACGAACGAGCAAGCAATATTCAAACTCTAACCTGCAAAATATTCTCAATATATTCAAGCAAAACCTCAAGCCTAAATCTCGAAGAAAATCAATCCAACACAAAGCTGTGAAGGAAAGACAACTTCAAACTGTTGAAGAGGAAACTTTTGAAGAATCAAGGGGTCTACTTTCCAGGGAGGATTGTAGGAAGGTTCAAGGTCGAACCAATCTCAAGTTATTGGAGGCTTCGTGATCAAATCCAAGAAACTTGAGGAAGTGAGTGAAAGTAACAAAGCGCCGCCCCGTGAAGAAGAAGCCGAGCCTCGGACGAGAAGCCATTTGTGTGACCAAGGCATCTCCAGATCGAGTCCAAGGAACAAGTCGGTTGTGTGATCAAGACTTTGTCTCTAGACCGATAACCACTTTGTGAATTGATCATTACTTAGTGGATTCCTCCGGAGTTGGAGAAGAGAGGATTAGAAGAATTACCCCATCTTCGAACCTCTATAAAAATTATTTGTGTCATTTACATTTCAACATAATTACATTTTCGCACATTTATTTTATATCTCACGATAATTTGCTATCCAACTAATAAATAACTAAGTGCTAAAATCAAGTGTCAAAACAAAGTTAAATCAAATTCAAGGGTGTTAAGTCTTCCCATTGAAAAACTCATCACGGCCCAAGATAAGGTTTAGACTAAATAGTTGAGTTATTCTATCAATAGCTCTATCGAGTCCTTTGAGTGGCTAACTCTTTGATTAACTAACTTAGTTGTCCTTCAAAGGACATAGTTGTGTAATTAACTCGTAATATTTTAAAAGGATTTGAAATCGAAAAGTTGGTAAGGTTTATTCAACCTCCCTTCTAAACCTTACTCACACCCCTCGGGGACTACACATGCCGGTGAGGCACAAAATATTGTGCCTATATTTAATGAATTATATTCGGTCGAACGCACGTACCCACAATGTGGGCCCTCTCTCGATGATAAGAGGGTCTCCTCCATTGTGGACCGAACTACAATAATATTTAATTGCAATTTAATGAGACGAATTCTTGAAGAATTGAAGAAATGTAGTGATAACTGAAAGGAAACAAAAATTATGGAACAAATATCATGTGGCACAATATGGATAACAGGGCACGATATGGTATAAAAAATGGCACGATATATTACAATACATTTCAATTAGGCACGATATGTCATACAAATCGTGCCAAAAAAAGAAGCAGCACGATATAAGACAAACTATAAGCACAAACAAACTATGCGGCACGATATAAGCGAAGAAGTATACTATGGCACGATATGCGACACGATTTACAACAACCATATCATGCCGCATCGTCTTTAACCTCATATCGTGCCACCAACCAGAAAAAAATCACCACCATTTTTGAATACTAGTCCCAAAACATAACTCAAAACTTCATATATTTCGAACTTTCGAACAACTAAGCCCTAATCATTCACATTATCATGTATAAATCTACAACAAACTAAATCCTAATTCATGAAAGGCGCTATATATTTCGAAATGGGTTTCGAACATTAGGGGCACGATATAAGTATGAGAAATATAAAACCTTACATGTTCGTGAGCAGAGGAGGAGGATGCGGAGGTGGCGATGGCAGCGGCAGAGGCAAATGACGGCACATGTGAATCCATGGAGGTGTTTTCTTCTTGCACGATATTAGGCACGATTTAGGGTTTGGTTTTTTACTTGTTTTTACTTCTGCTTTTGCCTTTGCACGATTTGGGGTTGGTTTCTTTTACTTTTGCTTTTGCTTTTTATACTATTTTGTCTTGGAGTGTGTGTGTCTATATGTAGATATATACGTTTCTATACGGTTTTAAATGGTATAATGATTACTTCAATTTCAAAATTCAAAAACACCAACTTAAAGAAGGGGTAATTTGGCCAATTTGGGTAGAAAAGAATTTTGTTATCTTAGTGGGTAGAAAAGAGTACCCATTATCCATAGTGGGTACTTTAAAATTTTCCCCTATAAAATAATATTCTAATAGTATAAGGGGATAAAGTGATACAAATTGAAAGTACAAAGAGGTAAAATGATACAATTGAAAGTTTAAGGGGGTACAGTGAGATTTACCCTATTTTATTTGGAATTATTCATTGTACTTTTTTTAATACGATAATGATGTATTTTTTTATTCTTTTTTGACTTGATGAAAATGAATGTATTTGAACGTTATTATTCATAAAAAGTAACGTCAATTAAATGTTTAATCGACTTTGGGTTGGATCAAAGAAAATCCTCCTGGATCTGACCTTTGAAATTCCTTGCTTCAAGCCCAACCCAACGTAGTTTAACTATGGGTCTGTTTATCCATTACAGCAAATATCCAAATGATGATTAGCCCAACTTCATCGAATCGAATCCACATGTTTGGGCGATTTATAGCCTAACAATGGTCCAGTCCAAATTCCATTAATGGCGGAAACTGAATTTACTTTAACGACGTCGTCAGCCCACAGAGTAACGACGGTAAAATGCGTTTCGCCCCCTTTTTTTCAAAACCTTTTTACTGTGTTTCGCGCCAAAATAAATACATAGATAAATTAATAAACCGCGAAATTTCACCATCCTTGGCGCCAATCTCCATTTTCACTCCCTCTAATATCCCTAACCCCTCCTTAATCCTTCCTGTCATTCTTCAGTTCCATAATTTTTCTAGCCACCTAAGTTTTCCTTTTCCAGTCCATCGAACTTTTTACCTTTTCTTTTGCTTTTTCTCAGTTTTCTTTGGTTGAGAGAAGCCATGGAATCAGAATCCATGGAGACGAAAGTAAAGATGGTGAAATCGATAATCGGATCCGAAGTGTCTGAAAGCGACATTCTCGAAGCTTTATCCGATCCAACAACAACCCACGTGAAGCTATCAGTCTCATCCTCGATTCACCTTCATCGTTTTCACTAACGCCCCATTTAACCGCGCAGAAAACTCTCACTTCCACCGGTGGGGCACGAATATCCAGCTTCCGCATAAACCTATCGAAGAATCTCGAAGAAGGGGTGGAGGAGACTGAAGAGAAATCTTTTGGTGGTTTGGATGTTGTAAAGCAAGAGCCTTTGAGTGTGGGGAATGGTGAAGTTGCGGGAGTTTTAGAAGGTGAAAGAGAGGGGGTGTTTTGAAAAAGTGCGACATGGGTGTTGGATTGGAGGAGAGTGTAAAAGCAAAAGAGGAATCTGAGGTGTGTGTTGTGAATGGTGAGGTTTTTGGAGAAGAAAGGAAAGTTTTAAGTGGTGAGAGATCATCGGGATTAGTGGGAAGGAGCGATTTGAGTTTTGAAGAGTGGCTAAATTTGCAAAATCCCGAAAAAAAGGAGAGGAAAAAAGGAGATTAAAATGGGTATTGGGTTGAGGGAGGGTGTAAAAGTTAAAGAGGAATGTGATGGGGGTTTGTGAACGGTGAGGTTTTTGGAGAAGAAAGGAAAGATATAAGTGGTGAAATATCTACGGGGTTGGTGGGAAGGAGCGGTCTGAGTTTCGAAGATGGGCTAAATTTGCAAAATCCTGAAAAGAAAGAAGAGGTAAAGCAGGAGATCGACACAGATGTTGGGTTGAAAGAGAGTGTAAAAGTGAAAGAAGAATGCGATGTGGGTTTTGTGAACGGTGACCTTTCTGGCGACGAAAGGAAAAATCTAAGTAGCGAAATATCATTGGGTTTGGTGGGAAAGAGTGATCTGAGTTTTGAAGAGTGGTTAAAACTGCGATATCCTGAAAAGAAAAAAGAGGAAAAACCAGAGATAACCAGTGGGGCAAAAGCTGAAACTAGAGTGAAAGAAGAACCTAATATGGACATAGAAAATAAAAGTGTGATTATAGTGAAGGAAGAAGCAAAGGAGTTGATAAGTGTTCAGCCACTGAGTGCAAGAAAATTGTCTGATGATGAGTTTAGAATGATCCAAATGAGACATAATAAAAACAAGCCTAAAAGGGAGAGGGTTGATGATATGAGCCTAAGTTCTGTGGTGATCGAGGACGGAGATTTTCCAGAGGAGCCCGATTGGTTGTTGGTGGGGAGGACTGTGATTACAGGGCTCTCAACTACAAAGGGGAGAAAATTGGAGAATAATGAGATTGTGCATTTTGCTTTCCCGAATGCCAACGTGAAGAGTAGGAATAGCTCTCATTTTATGAGTGCTAAGGCTGCTAATGCTGCCTCCAGTATTGTTCGTTTCTCAACCAAAAGATTCGGAGAGGTACATATGAGAACATTGCTAATCTGGTTCATTTAATTTAATGTTTCATTTAATTGTTGTAGTTTAAAATATGCTTAGTAGAGATTTCATTTTATGGTAGAAATAAAAAATGGATATTATGCTGTCTAATATGGCTAGTATTTTATGGAATTAGTTGTAACTTTTATCAGTTGAATTGATTTGAACTGATTGCTATTTATCTTGATTCTCAATTTGAACTTGCCCATTGCTTTATTGTATTGCATAATAAACTTCTTATTTTCATTAGTATGTGTTGCATTAGATTGATTTAATCTGCTGCACGATGTTTGAGAATTTACTGAATGGACTGTGATGTTCTTCTTTGTGCTTGTGTTGTCAGATTGGCCGTTTGCCAATGGAATGGGCAAAATGTCTTATTCCGCTTGTAAACTCCTCAAAGGTTAAAGTTCTTGGTCGTTGTGTAGCTGCTCCAGTTAATCTTCAGTTGATGCAAGAGGTTATGTTGTATGTGAGGTAAACAAAAATTGGAAACTACTTTTATACAATGCTTGTTCATGCATGAATGTGGCTCCTTACTTTTGCTCATTTGTGTCTATCTCATGTCTAGCTGTGCAAAGCCTAATTAGATCATTAGCAATATTTTCATCTGATCTTATTATCTGGGCTTGCAGCTTTTATATTCATCATTCTGTCTTTACGGAAGGTGATACATCATCCTGGAAACTCGAACCTACAAATATCGATGCCACCATATATCCTCTCTTGGTATTGTTTAGACTGCTGAAAGTAAATCCATTTCAAAAGGTAATTGACATCTCTTAAGTATTAATACTATGCAATTTCCTGTCCCTGAGGCTGATTTGACATGTATGCTTATTGTGCGTCCATTTTCAACAGGCCGAATTCACACCAGAAGAACTCAATTCTCGTAAACGCTCACTAAAGTTAGATGTATGTTTACCCAAGATTTTGTTCTATTTATTGAGCTAGGGTTAAAAAAATTGAGCAATGAGTTTAGTTTATTTACTGCATCAAGCTTGATATTTTATATTCTTCAGGATGATACAGAAGACACTGCCTCAGTGTTGCCTTTGGCGAAGAAAAGAATGGGCTGCCAAATTCAAGATCATGACAAAACTGAGCAAGCTATTTCAGAATCATCCTTGAATAAGCTTGTTGGTGCCGTAGATATGTATAACTTAGAGGTATACTTAATAATTAGCCATTTTTGGGGCTTCAATTGATTTGGAACTTGTAAGGGCCGCGTAGATTTCTCATTTTATGTTTTTGAACATAACAGGAAATGGAGCCACCAGAGACTCTTTCTTGTGATTTAAGGCCATACCAAAAGCAGGCTCTTTATTGGATGTCTGAATTGGAGACAGGTGCAAATGTAGAAGAAACGGAGAGGACGATTCATCCATGCTGGGCAGCTTATCGTGTGTGCGATGAGTATGCACTTTACAGTTTCTTACTATTGAAATATATTTTATTCAAGTTAAAGAGAATAGCTTCTATTTTCTTCATCAACTTACCTTTGTTCTTTACAGGAGAGCTCCTGCAATTTATGTAAACGTTTTTTCTGGGGAAGCAACTACGCAATTCCCAACCGCGACACAGATGGCAAGAGGAGGGGTAAGTGTGACATCTTTTCATCCACAGTTTGTTTCCAATTCGAAAAATCACTTCCCTAATAATTTCAAATCTTTGAATAAGATGTGTGGTATCTATTTCTAGACTTTTTCATTTGGTCTGTCATTTTCTGTTAATCCCATTTGTCATGTTTTACATGGAAATTCTTTACTTCTAATTTTCTGACTTGATGAGGGTATATGCAGATTTTGGCAGATGCAATGGGTCTTGGGAAAACTGTGATGACAATTGCTTTGATACTGGCAAGAAGAGGCCGAGGCATCCTTGAGGATCAAAATGTTGTCATTGATGAAGAAAATAGTCAATGTAAGAAGAATAGTCGATGGAATACTGAAGCCTTGAGGAAACCAAAAGGTGGCACCCTCATTGTTTGTCCAATGGCTTTACTTAGCCAATGGAAGGTAAACCCTCAAGACGAGACGTAACAAAAATGCAGTTTCTTGGGCTGCAGTGTTGTGTTACATATGCCTAATGTAATTTTGATGTCCATGTTATGTCTTGCCAGGATGAGCTTGAAACCCATGCAAAGCCCGGTACCATTTCAATATTCGTTCATTATGGTGGAGATAGAACCCAAGATCCTAAGGTGATTGCAGAACCTGATGTGGTCTTGACAACATATGGTGTACTCACCGCAGCATATAAAACTGTAAGCAATTTTGTTTATTTTTTTAATTCTGAAAGATGCCAAAGAATGGAGAAAGAAAAACCAGCAGAAATAAATGAACTTGTAAATTGGCAGGCTTTAGTAGTTATGACAGTTTTATATGAATTTATTAGTAGTTATGACAGTTTTATATGAATTTATGAATTTGTTCTTTCGGTGAGTGATTTTCATTCTTTGATACAGGATTCTGTTAATAGTATTTTCCATAGAGTTGAATGGCATCGTGTGGTGTTAGATGAAGCTCACACAATTAAATCATCAAAGACTCAAGCTGCTCAGGCTGCTTTTGCAATGACCTCATATTGCCGCTGGTGTCTTACAGGCACTCCTCTTCAGGTAATTTATCTTTATAGAGCTATCTGTGTAACTGCACATTAACGATTGAATATTATTGAGTATGTCTCTGGGCATTTACATGCTTCAAGTTTGATGATTTATCATAGCTTTTAGTTTCAGTCTGATGAATTATATGTAAATTTACTTAAATCTATGATCATATTTCTACTTTTTTGCTATGATACACTGTTATTTTCTGTGGCCTTTAATAGTACACTATTGGTGCAGAATAATTTGGAAGACCTCTACAGTCTTTTGTGCTTCTTGCACGTGGAGCCATGGTGCAACTGGGCATGGTATGCAGTTAATGTGAATGGGATTTGATTTTCTTTCATCTATATAATTTTGATTTTCAAACCCATGATTGATTTACAACACTCTTCCTTTCAATAATTCCTTGCACTTTTAGGTGGAACAAGCTTATTCAGAAGCCTTATGAGAATGGTGATCATAGAGGTCTGAAATTGGTTAAGGCAATTTTGAGGCCTCTAATGCTGAGGAGAACAAAGGAGTCCAAGGATAAAGATGGAAGGTGATCACATTTACTACTACTTTCTTGCATAATCCCTATAAATTTGACAAAATTTGCTGATTAGTGATTACTAGCATATTGAAATCCCGTGCTTGTAATGTAGGCCGATTCTTGTTCTCCCACCAACTGATATTCAAGTCATTGAGTGTGAACAGTCAGAAGCCGAGCATGACTTTTATAGTGCCCTCTTCAAGAGATCTAAAGTAAGTTCTTGCTGGAAACTCATGATTTTAGCACATATGGGAATGTAATTTGAGTTATATTAGTATATACTATTTAGGAGGTTCAATGCTGCTTGTAATGGTTAGCCATGGCAATTCTTTAATAAAGTTGAAATTATTTTGTGAAACAAACAGGTCCAATTTGACCAATTTGTTGCTCAAGGCAAAGTT
The DNA here is from genome assembly GCA_016081115.2 of Rehmannia glutinosa. NCBI lineage: Eukaryota > Viridiplantae > Streptophyta > Magnoliopsida > Lamiales > Orobanchaceae > Rehmannia > Rehmannia glutinosa. The sequence continues at coordinate 49,563 of JABTTQ020000579.1, forward strand.
CTTCATAACTATGCAAACATTCTTGAGCTGCTACTTCGACTGAGGCAATGCTGCAACCACCCGTTCCTTGTTATGAGGTAAGCCTGTCTCTCTTATGGAGTGTTTGCAGACACTTAGAAAAAATGATTGCCAGCTTTTGGTTGAAAAAAGTAGTTTTGAGATTTTCAAATGTCAACTTCTGCTATAATTTAATTAGAATCTAAATGCATGACATGAGTACTTTAAATTTCTGATTATGCGTTTGGTTTCATTTTGAAATGTACAAAAAACACGTTTACAACTTATTCACCAAACACTCTATTAACTTAATCTTATCGATTTTAACTTCTATTTTCAAATATGATCAACTTTTGATTGCTTGTCACTAGCTTTTATATAAATCACTTATTTGAAAAGCAGAAACAAGAACAATCTCTGACCATGATTTATCTGCAGTCGTGGTGATACAGATAAATACGCAGACTTAAACAAACTTGCAAAGAGGTTATTCCAATCCAATCCTGATTCAACCACCCAAACAGGCCCTTCTCCAGCATACGTCGAAGAAGTTGTGGATAATATTCGAAATGGTGAAAATTCAGAATGCCCCATTTGCCTCGAGTCTGCAGACGACCCTGTCTTAACGCCATGCGCGCATAGAATGTGCAGAGAATGTCTTCTCTCTAGCTGGCCAACTCCAGCTGGCGGTCTCTGTCCCATTTGTCGGCAACTGCTCAAGAAAACGGAGCTCATAACATGTCCATCTGCAAGCCGGTTTAGAATTGATGTCGAAAAGAACTGGCAAGAATCATCGAAAATACTAAAGCTCTTGGATTGCTTGGAAAATATACGTAACTCGGGTTCTGGTGAAAAGAGCATAGTGTTTAGCCAGTGGACTTCATTTTTGGATCTTTTAGAAATCCCACTCAAGACAAGAAAATTTGGATTCTTGAGGTTTGATGGAAAATTGGCACAGAAACAAAGAGGGAAAGTTTTGCATGAGTTTGCTGAGACTAAAGAGAAAACGGTAAACACTGGTAATTTTGCATGTGTTCTCATTCAAGCACGAAAGATGGAATATTCCATTGTCGATGAAAAATAACAATGTTTTCGTGTTTTAGGTACTGTTAATGTCACTTAAAACAGGTGGTGTGGGCTTGAATTTGACAGCAGCTTCTAATGTCTTTCTAATGGTATGTACATCTTCATTTACTCCTTTGAAACTTTGCATCCTGTTTTTTTTTTTTTTTTTTTTTTTTTTGAATAATTTTTTGATGGATGAATCTGATATATCATGTACATGCAGGATCCATGGTGGAATCCTGCAGTAGAGGAACAAGCAATCATGAGAATTCATCGGATTGGCCAAAAGCGGACTGTTCATGTCAGAAGATTCATTGTCAAGGTGCCGTTTTTATTTTCCATTCATATAGTATTGGTTTTTTGAGTTCAATATCTAATGTGACAAAATTTCAAGCGCAAAAGAAACAATCTTGCCTTAAAACAGTCATGAAAAGCACCTTAAATTTTATAAATATCGTAATATTTATTTTAACTCTTTGAAATCCATAGTTTATGATGCAAGTTTGAAAGTATAAATTGGGTTAGGCATAGAACTTCTAGTTAGGTTTAAAAGTCAAACCTTGTAATCCCCTTCTTGGACTTGTTATTAGTCTGATTTGCCAGTTTTAATATTATTATTTTTATCAATATCTGACCAGTCATGCTGTTTCTGGATGGGAATGATTAATATACATATTTCTAAACCATGTGGTCTTTTATTTTCCCAGTTTGAAACATTGAACATATTCAGGCTCTTTATGGCACATGTAAATTATTAAAACACTTTCAAGTCCAGCACATTGTTTGGTAGTCTTGTCCCCCTTTTTGGCTTTTTGATAAGATTACTTGAAATCCATTAGTCCTTGCAAAATAGCTTTCTTTACAAAGAGAATATCGTGTTTTCAACCTATGTATACAAGGTTCCACACACATAAAATTGATGTTATTTTACCGATCAAAAAAAAAAAAAATGATGTTATTTTTGAGTAAAAAAATGTTTTGCTAATATTTTATTTATGTTTTCGTCTTAGAGGTGCCATTTTCCTTATTGTTAAAAAATTGCGTTTTGGCTAACGATTTATGTGTAAATTGTTTTAAAGGATACGGTAGAAGAGCGTATGCAACAAGTCCAAGCGAGAAAGCAACGAATGATAGCCGGAGCCCTAACCGATGAGGAAGTCCGATCAGCCAGACTTGAGGAACTTAAAATGCTGTTCAGATAAATTATAATTGCATCATCACAACTTTTTAGTTTCATTATTTATCATTGAAGTTAAAAAAAACATCCTTAAGAGGTAAGGGCAATTTTGTACAGAATGTGCCTTCTGTGTTTGTATAGCCCTAATTACTAGTACTTCTTTGTATAGGTCAAGCTTTTGTTGATTCATGATTGACTCTCTCTCTTTTCCTACGTGCTCTATGCGGTGTTTCAACAGTGTTAGTTTTTTTTTTACTGTTGGTAGAATAGAGGATTGGAAATGAATTAAATTGCTCGTGAGTTATTCGAAGCATGACTTGACAAAATGGAAGTTGAAATATTGTCCATACACTATTAATGTTATTTTAACTATGCCACATTCATTCAGAAATGATGTTATTGCTAGCGTAACTCTTCGAAGTAAATGATTGTTTCAATAGTTTTAATTAAAAAGTAGTATCTTTAATCAAAAAACTATATATATAACCTATAGAATGCTTCTTTTTTTGTATTTGAAAGCAACCTATAGAATGTTAAGATGCCGAAATCATGGGTAGAAAAAAAATGCTAGCTAGAAGCCACATGAGCAATAAATCCCTTTTGGACATTGATTGCTACAGATTTAAATTTCAAACGTAAGCTCTTCGCTAGATGTGGATCATGCTTCCAATGCATGTAAGCTTAGTTTTTTTTTTCTTTAAATAAGTTGGGAGTACTGGTTAGAGAAAAGGGGATAAATTTCAAAGAAACCATACTTAATACCCTTACAAAGGGTGTAAGTTGAGGTTATTTATATGAAAATTTTTGTACACCACATGAGAATAAAAATAAGTAATAATAAGTCATAAATCTAAACTTACAAATGCTCAATAAAATAATGTTCTTACAAAAATATTTTTGTGAAGTATTTAAGTCAAAACATTGGCCTTATGGTCTATTTGCGTAATTTCGGGCTTTATGAGCTAAGGTTTGATTTGTTTAGGATTAATTAATAAGTAAATCTTGTATATGGTTAATAACATTTCTGAAATATGAAAATACCATAGTCAAGTGGTCAAAATTCTCATGTCCCGTCGTCTCTCAATGGCCCTAACGCCAAAAGTCCACGAAAACTTATGTATTTGCCTACAAATACATCCTCATTGTTAAAATGTACGCAATTTACTATGCATTTAGCTCGTTTTTAAGTTCTTTGGCTAGTTCTTACTTGCTCTATAACTTACTTGAGCGTTCAAGTGTCTTTGACGGGTCAACCACAAGCACACTTAACGATTTTTTGTGATGCAGATAGTGACCCAATTCAATAGGAGCACTACGATTGGAGTCATACTACACTAAGGATGACAAACGAGCGGGTTTGGGTGAGTCTGGCCAAACATAGGACCACCCCGCCAAGAAAAATTAAGACCCAGGAACCGCCCTGCCCCGCCCCCCTCTAAAACCCGTCGAGGCGGGTCCAGACCCATTAGACCCGCCAATATATTTTTTTAATTGCAATAATTTATTTATTTTTATTTGTGACCAAATTTTCAAAAACAATCTAATGCCAATAGGTCAAATAAAATGCAATTATGCAACTGATTATAACTGCATTTTACAACTACTTAGCTACTATTAGAATTTTTTTCAAAAAATTAAAAAAATCACTATCAAGATCTTGCAATAGTGCCCAACTAATACTTAAAATAAATATTCAATTACAATATTAAAAGATGTTATAACAGTAAATCAATATAAATACAACACTCAAATCTAAAAGTAAATAATGTAAAAATATCAAAATACATATTAAAAAATATAATAATAAGCGGGTCTGGGGCGAATCCTATTAAACCTAGGACCCATTTAACCGGGTCTAGAAACCCGCCCCATTGCCATACCTTCACCACACCATCTTTCTTATCAAATTATAATTAAATAAATCAGATAATAAATGGCTGCATTATGATTTGGCTGGGAATAGAAACAATAAGAGAAGTGTCAGAACAAAACAATGGTGATAACGATAACAAGCAATATCGACCTAACGTGCATTTAATATGCACCCCTGGTTTATTGAAGGACCATAAATGGCCACGTAAAAGCATCGGGACCGTAGGATTTCATATAGTACTGGAAAAGATAATTATTGGTCACCAGATGCATAGTTGGTTAACGGCGAGGCATATGCGTCCGTTTTCGTACTGTGGGCGTTGGGCTTTTGGCGTTAGAAAGTAGTGACGCCGTGAGTGATATTAGCGGAGATTCCGTTAAAATAAAGGATTACAGGTTTTATTCTGGTCAAAGCAATTTTAGACCTTCGGTTGGAAAGTAGTTGTGCTTAGTTGGATTCGTTGGCTCGGTCTCGGCGCCATCGCCTATTATTAATAGGCTCAGCGGCTTTTTCAGGCTGGATTTCAAATGAATTTGTCGCTTAATTGCAATTTTGGTCCTATAATTCTTAAAGGTTGACAATTTTAATCACGTAATTTCTTGATGTGGCAGTTTAGTTCTTAATAATTTTATTCTTTAGTCAAAATAATAATTCTTGTCAAATAGTTTTTTTACAGTTATAAGTATTTTGAGTATTTTTGCTAAGGACAAGGATATTATGAGAATAAATTGAAACACCTAATTGATAACAAAATCGCATAAAATCAGAACTTGCATGACTAAAATTGCATAAATTAGAATTTATGAGATCAAAGTTGCACATAATAAAAATTTATTAGTTTAGAAATACTACTTGAAATATTTACAGGACCAAAACTGCTAGTCCCAAACAATTACGAGACTAAAATTTTCAATTAAGCCTTATTTGTTGTTTCATGCATCAGATTTTTTGGGTAAATTCAATTTTGCCCCTCCAAAATCACTTATTAAGACTTTGTCACATTTATCTATATTTTCGACGACAACACTTTAAATTTCCATTTCCACCAAAACTTCTCACAATCATCCCCAATCACAAACAAACAAACCCAGTTTAGGATTTCAAGAATGAATAAAAAATGAGAGTTTATCTTTACTTTTACCTATGAGTATTAGAGAGATCACACTTTTATGGGTTGTGAATCTTATATAATTTGTTTCCTTACTAGTTTGTCCTTAATATTGAGTTCTTGCCCTCAAAGGATTAATTTCCTAATTTATCCCTATAATTGATTAATTGACATTAAATTTAATCTAAGATTGCAATTTGATGGAAGGAATATTTGAATTTGAGGAGAGGGTTTAGAGGGAGAATCGGTCTCTTGTGAGATATCGCACAATGCGACATAAATAAAAAAATAATACTTTTAAGGGTAAAAAATAGTACATTTTCTGAACAAACTAAAAAGTATGTTCAAACAAGTTATTACCTTTTATACTAAAAAAATATTTTTTACACTTTAAAATATTACTATTTTTTTTTTGTCGCACAAAGATGATGCCTCACACAAGTTTTTGCCTTGGAAGAAAGACTTCATAAGCGTAATTACATCTCATAGCTAAAAAAAAAATAGCAACATAAAATGTGAGCTTAATGATATGAAACCCAAACTGTCCAAACAAACTCAATTGATCTGGTTATTATAACTTTGAAACTTTAACTTCAAATCTTTTCATTTGACTGCAACATAAGCCAGTTCATTAAAATCTCATGTCAAATATACGTTTCAATCTGGAAATCATCTTGAATTTAGTTTGATCTCACACATTTTTCTCTAAATAACGAAAATTTATTTTGTACATATATACAATGTCACTAACTCAATATTTACTTATGACAAACTCAAACAACTTACAATCTCACACATACATTTTTCTCTATTAGTGGAATGGATTTTGGCCCAAGAATTGAATAGTATCTCAAGTTCAAACAAGGATTTGATGTTCGATTTACCCGATCATCAAAAAGTATACTAAAAAAAAAACCCAAATACCCACGCGTACGCACATAGAAAACCAATAAATTCAACCACCAAAATAAAAAGTATGCGTCCGCATAGCCAGCTCAACACTGATTATGAGCCTAGCTGAGTCAAAGAAAAATTACTCCCCTTCCTAACAACCTTTGACTGAAAATCTGATTCTCAATTACTGCTTTGTCCGAAGCGTGTAATCCACGTGCCCCTTATATATACCCGCACCCCCTATTTCCTCATCACCAATTCCTCTCTCTCTCTCTCTCTCTCTCTCAAAGTATTGCTCCATAAAGAGATCTAGAAAAAGTTCTAATCCAATTATTTTTTATCTTTCAAGGACTTTTGCTGAAATATATGGCAGATGTTGACAATAGGAATCCAGCGGCGCGGCGCAAGCCGAACAGGTTGCAGAGAAGGGCTCCGGCTTCGATTCAGATCAGTCCGGTGACGGACTGGAACGTGGCGATACCTCTTTTGTCGCCGTTGGTTCAGTCGCCAACCTCCGATAATCCGGCGGTTGAGATCAAATCTTGTTCGAGCAGTAATAAGGAATCTGCGGTGGTCGCTGAGAAGCCGGTGGTGGTTTTGAAAAAGTGGCAGCACCCAGCTGCGCCGTTCTGTTACGAGCCGGCGCCGTTTCGCCCTTTTGTTTGTAACAGATGATAGTTTCTAATTTTTACTTTTTTTTCCTCCCTTTTTTGGGGGTCCTTTTTGTTAATATATGACATGATTTTAGAATTTGGATTACAGGCTTGATTTGTCTCCAATTATAAGCCCCTGTTTCTCATGTTTATACCTTTTTTTTTTTCCTTTTTTCTTTGTGAGATTGGTGGGATTTAAATGTTTAGATGATAAGCGTATTTTTGTTCGTACCCATTTTCTACTTCTTAGGCTTGTAAATAATTTATGAATTTGAATATTACAAAAAAGAAAAAAACATTATTGTACATGTTTAATAATATTGATGAAATAAATCACTGAGTGAGTTGTCCCATTAATTAATTAAGTGTGGATCGTATCAGGTCCCCAAATTTACCAGAAATGAACTTCTAGTTACTATAAGTATGGATCATACCAAGTCTTCCAATTTAATAGATGATTTTCGAGTTACTTGAATCAAGTCCTCCTAAATTTAGAAGAGATTAATTTCCAGCTTATATAGAAGGATGCTCCAAAATCTGGTGTCACAGTCCAATATAGAGGAGCTTGTAAATAACTTTAAATTGAAAATATAATACAGCATAGATATGAGATTAAGCCTTCAACTCCAATGAGGTTCGAGTTTGAATTGCAAGTATCCATCTATGACATGAATTTGTGAATTGCGAGTGAGATTTGTTGGAATAGTTGTGAAGGAAATTGTACTTTTGGGGTGCGATTTTCTTGGGAATTCGATTGTCTAATGACAAATGTAAAAGTGGATTATTGTTCTACTCGTGAGAACATCGAAATCGAATATTTGTTTGTCCAAAATGATGTTTGGATGAAGGAGAAATTAAATCTTAAAGTGAAGTATTGGAATTAATTTATAAAGAAGAAAAACATGTGTTTGTCTTCTTTGAAAGATGGGTTTGTCACATGGGAAAACTAATGTATTTTAGACTAGCATGTATAATTCCACCTTTTAGTAAGGTGTAAGATTATATTGTAGGCTCTCTCACGCGCGCGCGCCGCAGTGGTGCAAATCATGGTCCGATTCGAGCGACTGCGTACACGAATGTCGAATTTGAAATCGAGCCACATAGTCTAGCATATGTTTCTGATTTTTATTTTCGAAATTAAATTTTAAAAGATTTTATTTTCGAAAATTTGAAACTATCAGAATATGTGATTGAAAATTAATTCCTCAGGTTTAATTTTTGAATTAAAACCTCAGAATAAAGACAAAATTATAATTGTTGTGTATAAGCTGTGTGTAACAAAGAGATATGAATTGTCTTTGGTAACAACAATAGATTTAAATTATTCGATTAATTTTATTTCTATAAATAGTGAATTTTCCAAAGAATCATAACACACTCTTCACTTGCATTCTATATTGTTCTCTCGCATATTGTTCGAAAAATCCCTTTGGCCTCCTGCATATTTTGGTGATATTTTCCAGGCGTTTCTTGATTCGCCACGGATAGAAAAGGTAGTCCGGTTATCCGTCTTATCCTGGGAAACAGGCCCGAATAGGACGAACCTGTTTTAAGGATAGTGTCAAACACACGATTCAGCCATTTTGTTTTTGTCAAATTCAGAATTTGCTTTCAATAATATTTACGAGTTTTTGCAGCATATTGTTATTTCCAGTTCTACTGAATTCTGAGTTTTGTAAACTGTACTGCGATATTGTTGCAACAAACTTAAAACAGATTTTATTTTATCTAACAATTCAGTACAGTTTATATAGACGAGTAAAATTTGGATTTAAAAATTTTACAGTTCTTACTTTTGACAATTGATAATTCGCATGACTGGACTCCGTCGTTACAATTCTATTTTTCGAATTCATGTGGCTGGTATTTAATTCAGAATTCATCATGAAATTGGTTTATCATATCTAATTTTGTTCTGTTGGAATAAAGTCAAAATCTTTTCCTCTTTGCAACTTTTTTTTTTTTTAATATCTGTTCTGTACAGATATAAAATTGTTTGTATTATATCTGTTGGCATGGTTATTATTCAAGTCAGCAAATCCAAATCATTATTTTTTTTTTGGTACGTGTACTGTTGTTGCCGTAAATTCTTTTGATCTATATCAAATATATTGGCTGTCATTAGTACTGTTGGCATAATTCATATATATTTGTTTTGGTAGCAACCAATAATATGCTTTGGATGAATTTTAATACAGTTGCATGAGTTCTGATGATGCTCAAGTACTTTTGTTGACCTACATCTCTGGACACATGTGTTAACATTATAGTAATTGAATTTCAATTTGATTTACATGTTTAATTCTGACTTTGTTTGTTGTATTGAGAAAATTGGTTCGAATGTTGTTTTGGACTGAGAAATATATACCCGTGATATTTGGAGTGGAAGAAAATTACATTGGACTTTATAATAAAAAGTTGAACAATTTATTTTGTTCTTATCGGATTTGTTCCGATTAATCGAAGTACTAAACTTTGATTTGTTTTTCGTAAATGACTTCGATGATTTGAACTCGGGGAGTTCCGATTGGCGCAAATGAGACAAATGCTACGCCTAATCCGATTGTTCATAATCCGGTTGTGCCCAATCCCGTAGTTAACCCTGTTGTGCCTCGGATGGTGGCTAACCTCACCGTTAATGTGCCGTGAATCATCTTTGAAAAACCGGAGAAATTCAACGGTTTGGATTTCAAAGCGTTGGCAAAGCAAAAATGCTTTGTTTTACTTGACGACGTTGAACCTAGCAAGGTTCTTAACTGAAGATCCTCCGAAGTTGAGTGAGGATGAAACAGATGTTCAAGCCGCTCACGCGGTTGATGCTTGGAATCATGCAGATTTCCTTTGTAGAAATTATGTAATGAATGGTTTAGCAGATCCGTTGTATAATGTTTATAGCTCTAAACGAACTGCTAAAGAATTGTGGGAGTCATTAGACCACAAGTATAAGTCTGAGGATGCAGGGGCTAAAAAATTTATAGTTGGCCGTTTCCTAGACTTTAAAATGATTGATTCCAAGTCTGTAATAAGTCAAGTGCAAGAACTTCAAATGATTATACATGATATTCTTGCTGAAGGGATGTTTTTGAATGAAACTTTCCAAGTGGCTGCAATAATTGAAAAATTGCCACCTGCTTGGAAAGATTTCAAGAACTATCTGAAGCACAAACGAAAGGAGATGAACGTTGAAGATCTGATTCTTAGGCTTCGGATTGAAGAAGATAACAAAGGATCTGAAAGGAAAATGTTCAATCATGTGGCTGCTAAAGCCAATGTTGTGGAGCATGGCGAAAGCTCCAAAGGAAAAAATAAAACCGGAAAAACTCGGGAAAGGGTTCAATAATTTGGAACCAAAAGGAGGCATTTCAAGAATAATTTCAAGAAAAATGCTTCAATTGTGGTGGCAAGGGTCACAAGGCATCTCGATTGTAAGAAACCGAAGAAGAATCGGGAGGCAAACATGGTTGATCACATTTCTCAAGAAGTGTCGATATGAACCTGGTTGCGGTGATCTCGAGGTGAACTTCTTCGTAGGATCAAACCCGAAACAATGGTGGATTGATTAAGTGCGACTAGGCACGTGTGTTTCGTCGAGAGAAATGTTTAGTTCCTTTGAGCACCAAGACGGCGAGAAGTCGTACATGGGAAATTCAACTACTTCGAGGTCAAGGGAAAAGGCAAAGTGGTTCTCAAGATGACGTCGGGAAGGAACCGACTCTAAATAATGTGTTGTTTGTACCAGACATTCCTAAGAATTTGGTGTCGATTCGCTTTTAGATAAGCATGGCTTTCGCATTGTTTTAGTCGGGGTTGTTACTTTGTTAATAAATGGGATGTTTGTAGGCAAGGGTTATGCTCGACGGGTCATTTTTAAGCTCAATGTAATGGTTGTTAAACCAAAAGCTAATGAAATGAAAAACTCTTGTTTACTTGCTTGAGTCTTCCAATTTGTGGCATGGTAGACTAGGACATGTTAATTATGATACATTACGTAGATTAATTAACTTAAATTATTTACCAACATTCCATATTGATTCCAAGCACAAGTGTGAAACTTGTGTTGAGGCAAAGTTAACAAAGACATCATTTAAAATTATTGAAAGAAATAATGAACCAATTGATTTAATTCACACCGATGTATGTGATTTAAAATCGACACAAACACATGGTGGCAATAAGTACTTTATTACTTTTATAGATGATAACACAAAATTTTGTTATGTGTATCTTCTTAAAAGTAAAGATGAAGCTATAGAGAAATTTGTTCTCTATAAAAATGAAGTTGAGAATCAACTCAACAAGAAAATTAAGGTGTTAAGAAGTGATCGTGGAGGTGAATATGAATCACATTTTTCAATTCTGTGCCAACACGAACGGAATTAGACGAAACGAAACAACAACACCTTATTCACCTCAACAGAATGGCATTGCGAACGGAAAAACCGTACACTTAAAGAAATGATGAATGCCATGTTATTAAGTTCGCTTGCCTCGAGAACATGTGGGGAAGTGTCTTGACGCCAATTACCTTTTTAAATAAGGTACCCGTAAGAAATTAGACAAAAGTCCTTACGAGCTATGGCATGGAAGAATGCCATCCTACAAATACTTACGAGTGTGGAGGTGTCTTGCTAAGGTTGCTATACCTACACCAAAGAAGGTGAAGGTAGGTCCCAAAGCGTTGATTGCATATTTATTGGATATGCACATAATAAATGTTGCTTATCGGTTTCTTGTGCATGAATCTAAAGTTGAAGATATACACAAGAACACGATAATTGAATCGAGAAATGCCTCGTTCTTTGAAAATGTATTTCCGTGTAGATCGAGAGAAGAAGCAAGCTCTTCTAAACGGATACATGATTCAATAGAACAAGAGCAAGCAAGAAGAAGAGGTAGAAATTAGACGCAAAGAAACGAGCTAGGATAGAAAAATCTTTTGGCCCCATTTTCTAACCTACATTGGAAAGTGAACCTCAAATTCGGAGAGAAACTATAACTTCCTCTGAAGGACCATTATGGAAAGAGGCCATAAAAAGTGAAATTGATTCCATCTTGCAAAACCATACATGGGAACTAGTGGATCTTCCTGAGGGAAGTAAACCACTAGGTTATAAATGGATTTTCAAGAAGAAAATGGGGCGGATGGAATAATTGATAAGCACAAGGCTAGACTTGTAATTAAAGGTTCTGCATAAAAAAAGAGGGCCTTGATTACTTTGATACGTATTCTCCGATTCGAGAATAACCTCCATTAGATTGGTACTTGCAATTGCCGCATTGCGAAATCTTGAAGTACATCAAATGGATGTAAAACCGCTTTTCTAAACAGAGATTTAGAAGAGGAGATTTACATGGAATAACTGAAGGGTTCTCTCGCACTGGGCAAGAGAATAAGGTTTGTAAACCGGTCAAGTCATTATATGGCTTGAAACAGCACCAAAATAATGGCATGAAAAATTTGATAATGCCATGAAGGAGTGTGGATTTAAAATAAATGAATGTGATAAATGTGTTTATGTTAAAGACATCGAAAATGGCTATGTCATTTTGTGTCTTTATGTAGACGACATGCTTATCATTGGAAGTAATGATAAAATAATTAAATCCACTAAAGATATGTTGAACTCGAGGTTTGACATGAAAGATATGGGTTTAGCTGACGTGATCCTCAGAATAAAGATTTCTAGAACTTCAAATGGACTGACACTTGATCAGTCACATTATGTGGATAAGATTCTAGAAAAATTTAGTAAGGATGACACGTCGTTAGCTAGAACTCCTATAGACACGAGTCAACATCTATCAAAGAATAGAGGTGAGGTTGTGTCTCAATTGGAATACTCACGAGTCATAGGAAGTCTGATGTACTTAATGAGTTGTACAAGACCATACATTGCTTATGCAGTGAGTAAATTAAGCAGATACACGAGTAATCCAGCACATGAACACTGGAAAGGTATAGTGAGAATACTTAGGTATTTAAGATACACTCGTGATTTTGGACTGCACTATACAAGATATCCAACTGTTATTGAAGGATACAATGATGCTAATTGGATATCTGATATTAAAGACTCTAAGTCTACAAGTGGATTTGTATTCACTTTAGGAGGTGCAACAATATCGTGGAAATCTTCTAATGACGGTTATAGCTAGATCCACAATGGAGTCTCAATTTATAGCTTTAGACAAGTGTGGAGAAGAAGGTGAATGGCTCGAAACTTCTTAGAAGATATTCCAAAGTGGCCAAAGCCTTGTGCCAAAGCAATTTGTATACATTGTGATAGTCAATCAATCGATTGGCGGTACAGAGCAATATGTATAATGGTAAGTCTAGACACATTCGGCGTCGTAGACACAATACCATTAGACAACTACTCTCAACCGGTGTTATCTCTATTGACTATGTGAAGTCAAAGGATAATATAGCGGATCCGATTAACCAAAGGGTTAAATCGAGAGTTAGTTGCAAAATCATCAAGAGGAATGGGACTTAAGCCTGCGGAAAAATGAGTTGATATAATGGAAACCCAACCTAGTGATTTGGAGATCCCAAAATCTAGGTTCAAAGGGACAACCTAATTGTAAAAAGACTCAGGATCATTTGTGGGGGATTTTCTCTTGTCCATTCCTTAAACATTGAAGCCCGTGAAAAGAAGAGGATAAGTATTTGGCTTTTAATGATTCTTGTGCGTCGATAAGCCGAAATGAGTAAAGACGAGCTACTCTTAAAGAAGAATCACCTATGTGAGAGAGAAGTGGGGCCGCTTCAAGAGAATTGTGTGAGGCTCAATTCTTAGAACCTCTTGCGAGAACCGGGCGTATGTTCGGGGCCATGAATGAACACAACAATGAGAATCAAGTATGTTAGGAAGAATCTGTGTGAGGTATATCATCTTTTACACAAAAGGCGTAATCAGTTCAAAGACATCACGTCTCTTGATCGGCTAGTAAAGTAAATATATTTTCACAAGGGAAGGTTCAAAGGTAACACCTACCTATCCTGCGGGGTTCGATTGTTGGACTTTATCACCAAATCTTTGTATCCTCGAAATTTCCTTCATGTGGGAGATTGTTGGAATAGTTGTGAAGAAAATTGCACTTTTGGGGTGCGATTTTCTTGAGAATTCGATTGTCTAATGACAAATGTAAAAGTGGATTATTGTTCTACTCCGTGAGAACATCGAAATCGAATATTTGTTTGTCCAAAATGATGTTTGGATGAAGGAGAAATTAAATCTTAAAGTGGAGTATTGGAATTAATTTATAAAGAAGAAAAACATGTGTTTGTCTTCTTTGAAAGGTGGGTTTGTCCCACATGGGAAAACTAATGTATTTTAGACTAGCATATATAATTCCACCTTTTAGTAAGGTGTAAGATTATATTGCATAGAGGTTCTCTCTACACGCGCGCCGCAGGGGGTGCAAATCATGGTCCGATTCGAGCTCCGAACCACTGACTTGTGTGCGGCGCGACTGCGTACGAATGTCGGACCGAAATCGAGCCACATAGTCTAGCCTATGTTTTACAGATTTTTATTTTCGAAATTAAATTTTAAAAGATTTTATTTTCGAAAATTTGAAACTATCTCTAATGATTGAAAATAATTCCTCGGGTTTAATTTTTGAATTAAAACAGAATAAAGAAAAATTATAATTTTGTGTATAAATTGGTAATAAATGAGATATGAATTCTTTGTGGTAATGCAACAATATATTTAAATTCTCTCGACGATTAATTTTACTCTATAAATAGTGAATTTTCAAAGAATCATAACACACTCTTCACTTGCATTCTATATTGTTCTCTCTCGCATATTGTTCGAAAAATCCCTTTGGCCTCTGCATATATTTTGGTGATATTTTCCAGGCATTTCTTGATTAGCTTAGGATAGAAAGGTAGTCCCGGTTATCCCATCTTATCCTGGGAAAAGGCGCCCGAATAGGGGACGAATGCATTTTAAGGATAGTGTGTCAAACACACGATTCGGGCCATTTCTGTTTTTGTCAAATTCGAATTTGCTTTCAATAATATTTACGAGTTTTTGCAAAGAAATTGTTATTTCAGTTCATTTTCGAGTTTTTGTAAATCAGCATCTGCGGTATTTTTGCAACAAGATTAACGTGCACAAACATTAACATCTATATGTTGGTTTTTGGTGTCAAAAATAAAAAGAAGTTGGTTTTGTCCCATATATCTTGTGGAACAAAATGGGTGGGAATCTTAAGGTTATTTAAGGAACTTATGTAGTGGTGTTTCAATTGCACCAGTCAAATACACTTTAATTTTTGTGGTTTGACTCTAGTTAAATTTCTCTCTTATATTCTCAAGTATGGAGAGTTGGGAGAGAGGAGTGAATTAATCAAAGATTTGTAAGAGTATGGGGGTACTGGGGTCGGGAGAGAGAATGTGCGATTGTAAAAATATTTCACATAGTGAAATTTCTTTCTTTTTGGGCCGTGGTTTTTCTCCGATTGTGGAATTTCCACGTAAAATTTTGTGTTGTGGATTGTTGTTATTTTTTTATTTTATTTCTTGGTTATTTCTGCTTGTCCCTAGGGATGAATGCGGGATCAGATTTTTTCCAACAAGTGGTATCAGAGCCTGAGTTGGGTCTCTTGAAATTCTGAGTATGCTCTATGGTCGCAGCGATGTTTGACCTTCCACATCATAAAAGATTTCTTGAGCGGTAGTTCCGGTGGTTCTCTTTGGAGGCGGTTGTTCATCAGGCTAGGGTGGTTCAAGTAGGTGGAGAAATTTGATGGGAAACTATCAAGGTGGAGGTGGAGGTGGAGGTGGAGTTGATATGGCAAATAGCTCATAATCCGGGCTAACATTGTGATAGTGAGGATTTTTTCTAATGAGAAAATATATGTCATTTTGACATATGAGTTGTCATGAAAGATGATGTGGTTATGTTAGCGGGTCTAGGAATTTACACACGGGCATTCGCTTGTCATGGATATAGGATGTGGTGAAATTTCACACAGGCATTGGTTTGACATGGATGCAAGGGTGTGGTGGAATTTACACATGGGTATCGGTTTGGCATGAATACAAGGTGTGTGTTATGTTGATGGCTGGAGAACTTCCATGAGGGTCAAAAGTTGGGAGTTGCACCATAAATTTCAGCGGGTTTTTGACATGTGCCGAAGAAAATTCTTAGAATGGTTTATTCTAAGTGGTCTACTCATATGGTGGAGTAGGATTCTCTGGTTTGAGAATCGTGATTGTCGGTGAAGACAATTGAGCTTCTTTTATTTTGCCAATGTGGAGTTTGTTGGTTTTTTGTGTCAAAAATAAAAGAAGTGGATTTTGTCCCGCATTACTTGTGGAACAAAATGGGTGGGAACTTTAAGGTTATTTAAGGAACTCATGTGGTGGTGTTGTTTAAATTGCACCAGTCAAATACACATTAACCTTTGTGGTTTAACTCTAGTTAAATCCCTCTCTTGTATTCTCAAGTATGGAGAGTTGAGAGAGAGGTGCGAGTTAATCGAAGGTTTTGTAAGAGTGTGGGAAGTCTTGGGGTCGGGAGAGAAATGTCGTGTGATTGTAAAAATATTTCACATCTTCAAATTTCTTTCTCTTTGGGCGTGGTTTTTCTCCGATTTTGGAGTTTTCACGTAAAATCTTGCGTTGTGGATTGTTGTTATTTTGTTATTTATTTCTCGGTTATTTCGCTTGTCCACACTATGTACGTACACTTTTTTTTTTAAATAAAATATTAATTAATTATTGTAAAATTTAATAAATCAATCTGAATTTACTCACACGGTCGCCCGTCGGTACTGCAATTATCCGATGTGTGGGTGTGGCTTATGTCAATTACCAATTAATTTTCATTTAATGTTCTTTGCTACATTTTTTTTTTTGAAAGATGCTACTTTTGTTGGAGGTATAAAAAGCCTGTGTCCCAGTTCAAATGTTCTAAGTATCATTGTTTATTTTTTTTTTTTTTTTTGAATTTTATATGTGGGCTCACATAACCGTAATATATTGATTTCTATCCCTGGGCTTTGTTTGAACTTGGACAGTAAGGACTCAGACAGGTGTCGAGCAGTATCCAAATTGGGAGGCACCAGAAAGCCCACATAAAAGGTGGATTTAATATGAACCCAATTTGACGGGTTTATAGGTTTCAGAAGAAGTCATCTATTTCAGAATTTCACTTGCGGCGTATATAAAAATTATCATATTAAAACAACACGATTTAAGGGTAATTTATGCTCCAAAATTAAAATGATAAATTTATATACGTGACAATCATTAAATGCGGTAGAATAGATGATGAAATAACATCTTGAAATAGAAGATTTCATCCGGTTTTTAAATTAAGGGTGCTGAAATTTTAACCAGTCAAAACTCGAATAACCATTTAAAAGTGAAAGTAAAAGCATGTTTGATTGTTGGAGCAACTTCCTTAAATTTTCGTTCGTACAAAAAGATACAATACGATTTTTGCGAAGAATAAAACGTACGAACAACGACTAATAAATTTGCTTAGGAATGACTTCAATTTTTTCTAATTTTTTATGAATAACTCGAATTTTCCTCAATAACACCTACAAACATATTTGTTACTGGTACTGATACTTGAGCTAATAAAAGGTTGTGATTGGTTATTAAAAAATTTCCAAAATTTTCATTATTCAGAGAAAATTTTGTTGGAAGTGTGATTGTTTGTGGAAGAAATGAGAAATTTTCAAAGAAAATTTCAGGGCGCGATTGGATATACTTTTATTTTGAATTTTTTTTGTTTTGCTAGAGAATAGTGGTAAAAAAAATTGGCAGAAAAATGATGAATTTTGAGAATGTGATTGGATGTGAGATGAAAAAATAATGATGATAGTTGATTTGATTTAAAAATAGTAAAATAATGATTGAATATTATTGGTAGTTAGAAATGTATGAGTGAGTAAATAGTGAAATTTCTGGGAGAATTATAATAATGATTAATTTTTTGTGAAAAAATATATAGATGTGATTGATAAAAGAAAAAATGAGAAAAAGTGAAAGTGGGAGAATAATATATTTTTCGAAAATTTTCATAAATAATTTTCTCTAGCGGAACGAAATAAATTTCATTTCATATCCAATCGCAAATTGACCTCATTTATCTCCAAAATTAACTCATTTTTATCTTTCACTATCACACTTCCCAATACCCACTTATACTATTTATTTCTCTCCAAATTTTTTTCACAAACAATCAACATCTCTATAAGATTCTCCATCACATCAACACCACCTTTTCTTTTTATCTACACATACAACTTTCACTTTCATAAAAATTTCACTACGATTCTCTAAGAAAATGAAAAATAGACGGAATGAAAGACAACCAATCGCAAAAAGTTTTCAATTTTATTTCTTTGGTTTTTAACTTATATTCCTCTCCTTCAATGGCGGAGGAAGGGGGCCACTCCGGCCCCGCCTCCCCCCCCCCAGTTTGTTTTTTTAAAAAAATTATACTAGAATTTTTTTCTTAAAAAAAATAATAATTATAGTTTATATAATTTTCGTCTTCCACCCCATTTTAAGTATCGTCGATCACCATCATGTTTTTGTTCCTGGCTCCGTCGTTGCTCTCCTCACAACTTTATTTTTCTCTCCTTTTTGGGCTTTTATTACCTTTTCGTCCTTTTCCTTTCCCTGATAATTATCATATGGGAAAAAGAAAAAGGAATTGAGAAGCTCCTCAAAAAATGTGCTTCATAACCCTTTAGTTTTATGTTGTAGTCTGGTAGATAATGTTAATCCTTTTGCTTCTAATTTCAGTTTTTTTCCCTATTATTTTCTTTGATTGTTTAAAAGATCACTGTGCCGTTCTTTTTGCTACTTTATCGAAAAAAAGTTTAACAATCCTTGAGAGGTGTACCTAAAGGATGTTAAAAGTTGAACTAATTATTTGGCCGCCCCGAAAGATTTTCCATAAAGAGCTATAATTGCAAATGATCATAAAAACTTTAGTCTATAATAAATATAATTACATCCTTATATTATAAGTGCAATCGTGTACTTGGTAGAATGGCCCAAAAATTGTATTTTAGAATATGATTTTTGTAAAGCACAAATTGCTAGTACAAGAATGTCAACATTTTTAATGAAAGTTCATCTCATAAAATCAAATTTTCATTTTTTTTTCTTTCATTAGATGAGTTGAATAAAATATGTAGCTATTATCCCTCACATATTATGATACAACATAATTACCTAACTTTAGTTACGTACAAGTTATACTTACAATATTATAGACATGACAATTATCCGAGAAATTTTAGTAGGTCGTCAACGAAGAAATCATCGAGAACAAAATCCAAACATGTGTGTCAAAAATTCAAGATAGTCACTCTCCAAGTCGAAATTGTAGAATTTTTCCTTGTCATTGTTCAACTTGCACAACAAAAAGAATTAGAGAAAGGTCATATATTCGTCATCTCCATGAAGAACGACATGTAGTAAGTGAAACCCGTTTTCTTATATGTTATTAGGTTAGCTGAACACAGGAAAATATGTAATTATTTATTTATTTTGATTATAAATAAAATATTGATATAGATTAAACCATGATCGTTTTTCTTAATGTAGAATTATGTATTTTCACAACATTATTGAAAAATGAGATAACTATATATCGAATGTATTGCCACCGATGTAGGAGGAAGTGTAACGAAACGAACGCACACAAAATTATACCCACGCCAGGAAAAGAACGTAAAAAACTTTGTATATAAAAGAGACAAACCTCAAATTTTTAATATGAATTTAACCACTTAAAAATAATAATAAAACAACTATTTATAATATCAATCTCCTTCCACCTTAATAAATTTCATTTGAAATTGTCCAATTTGAAAAGCTTTCTAACGTTTTGTACTAAGCGTGTTATTCAATTTTGTTTGTTGTTGCTTTATTTCATTTTCAGTTGGACTTTAACTTTTTCTTGGCATTACAGACAAATGACTTTTATATATTCTTCAAGCTAAGATCATCAATTACTACCCCGGAGAAAAAGAGAGGGGGGTTGGTTAACAGAAAAAAGAGGGTTTTCATTGTTTTTAGAATTAACTCAAGAGATTAACTAATTAATTTATTACGTAAATTGGATATAATAAAAAAGTTAAAGGGACGACCGCCCAATCCAACCTCCTACTGACTCCATTTCTAGCGAGATATATGTTAGTCTAAATTTAACCTCAATAATAAAGTTAGCCTCAATAATAAAGTTAGCCTCAATAATGAAGTTAGCCTTCTCTAATTTCCACTTTTCTCAGAGTACACAAAATAAAGACAAACGTAAAATTAACTTTGATATTAGAGCTCGTGATTGGCTGTTACACGGAAGTTGTTACCAAATAATAGACTCTTTGGAAGGATATTATCCAACTTTAATTTGTCAAAAGCTAGACGAAATAAAAATATAACTTGAAGACAGAAAAGATGGCACACTGACAGTCTGACTAATTCTCCACGACAACTTGAAAATGGTTGGTAAAATTGCCTTTAGAAAGGTTTCAAAGACTTCTGGTCGTGGGCATTGAGGAAGGCAGAAATTTTATTTAGGGAGTCCAATTACAGTTCTAAAAATTTCATTTAGTCTCGATTAATTTTCACTAAGTGTATTTGTTAACCTACGTTTTTCTTCCGATTAAACCCCGCCTAACCCCCACTGAGACTCCACTTAAGCGTTAGACCGTCTGCCTGCTAAGCGATTTTAGAACGATTGACCTAACTAACAATTAAAAAAAAATACATCAAGTCTAAAAATAAAACTATAAATAAGTATCAAATTTTATAAAACCATTGTATTAATTCAATTACATCTTAATATTCAAAAATAAAATACAGAATACAATTACATCGATATATCATAACATATGTTCTATTCTTCATATTTTGAAATAGTGGCATAATAACTTCTATATCAATATTTCAAAAAATATATTTTTCAATGTATGTTACAAAACGATCGATCATTCAATAACTCATTTCCAATATTGAATTCTTTAATGAGAATTTGATAATGAACCATAAATCATCTCAAAAGAGAGAAATAGAGACACAAGAAAATAATGCAAAAAATCGAGTTCAAGTTTATAGTAGATTAAAAGAAAATATTCAAAATTTTGAGAAAGAAAAAAATGACCAAAATCCAAAATTTCAAGATTAACAAATGGGAAGGAGAAAAAACAATGAAGGAATTGAAGATTTTTTTTTCTATTTTTTCTATTTTCTGTATTTATTTTAAGGTTAAAAAGTGAGAATACTAAAATACCCCTATTTTTTTTTTCAAAAATTCAGGGGGGCCAGTGCCTCCCTTGGCCCCTTAGTGGCATCGTCCCTGGTTGTGGGGTAACTGTTGGGAAACCGGATCTCATATTCATCCTGTAGAGGACAAGTAGAAATAACCGAAAAATAAAATAAAAAATAACTACAATCCATAACACAACCGAAACCAGAGAAAAATCATGACCCCACAGAAAAACAATTCCACTATATGAAATATTTTTACAATCATACACACATTCTCTCTCTCGATTCGACCCCCCACACTATTACAACCTTTTGACTAATTCATACCATCCTCCCAACTCTCTAGACATGAGAATATAAGAATGAAATTTAACTAGAGTCTTAACACAAATGTTAAAATATATTTGACTGATGCATTTGAAACATAAACACATGGTACCTTATAGATATGTAAATTTGGTTGGATCTGCATTCGTGGGTCCCCGGTTTGTGGGTTCGTGGGTCAGAATCAGTCAATCTGGACTCAACCTGTTTAATGATTCGTATCAGAATCTTGAACTCGGACCCGACCTGTTTAACCCGTCTAACAAATTATTTTATGTATATTTAATAATTTCAACTGAATAAATTTAATTTTTTATAATCATCTACTATTTTCTTTAAAGGAAAATATATAGATATCATTGTTGGATATCGTCCAACATCGATTGAGAAAAAAAGTAGGGAGGATCATCCCATGAACCAGTTACAGTAGCAGAACGCTTAGCAAATTGGGCAAGTTCATGGGCAATAAAATTAGAAGTTCTAAGGATCCAAAAGAGCTTAATATGTGGCATTGAGGGAGAAGCTCGATATATATGATAAGTGGGCATGCAATTGGGAGTGGAGCTAGAATCCTTTGGTGCAAGGATGATGGTGGAGGAGTCCCCTAAAATTGAAGCATTAAGAAAGTTCCTCCCTTTAGCTGCCACAAAAGCTTGGTGGAGGGAAAAAGCTTCAGCTGTAAGGAGGTCTGAGATGCCAGGGAATTTTTTGCAAGGTCTCCCAAGAAATGGCCATGTTCGCTCCAGATAAAAGTCCCCGTCCCAACACAGAATTGGAGATGGAGATAGAGCCATCGAAAAAATATGGACTCCGGGCGGCACATGATAAAAAATGGTGGAGGGTGTGTTCCTCTTTGGCCACTTATTGGCAGTCCGAAAGCTTGATAGCATAGTGAATGAGCTGGAGACGATAATGAATGGTTGTGTGGTAATATTGTCAAAAATCTTTTGGTTCCTTGAGTACTATATTGAGTTACGAGTAACAAAAAGTTCCATTATGTGATCAGGAGAGTTATTGAGGAAGTCTCGGGCCCAAATATCAGCAAGGGGCGGGCAAATTTGATGACAATTTCATGGATTCTATGGAAATACCAAATTTGAGAGGACAACTCACAAAGGAAGAAAAAATGTTAAAGTGAGGATCCCTGAGTGCAAAATGGACAATGATTTGGATTGGGGTCTTTGTGAGAGGTTATGAGGGGATGGAAAGAGGTTGTGAGCATGCGCCAAGAGAACGGAGGATAACACTCGGGATTTGGAGTTTCCGAGTTCTTTCCATATGGAGTCGGGCCATTACTAGAGAAACCGAAAGGCCATACGCCGGGAAGAATCTTAGGGTTAGAAGGGATGGAGTATTAGGCGAATGGACGAAGTATTTGCCATTTTTGGAGAAGTGCCACACCCATTTGTCGTTAGAGTTTCGAAACTGATTGGCATAGAGAAAATGAGGTTGGCTTCATTAGTTAGGAAAATATCTCGAACAATGTTCATATCCCACTAGGATGCGGACAGAGCAATGAGATCGGAGACAAGAAGCGTCTGCGCACTAGACTAGTTGATGTGGAGTAGCGAGAAGTTAAGAGGTTTCGAGGATTCACATGTCACCTAAGATTCTAGTCGTGCATCTAGAGAGAATTTACTTTCGGCATGCAATAAATAAAATCCAATACCCTTCTAAAATGCTACGCGATTTGCTTTAAAGACTCGAGAATAAAGGATGAGGCATTTGTGAGAAGTCGCTATGATTGTTTACCCAATATCGCAAGATTGAAAATGCGAAGATCTTTGAAACCAAGTCTTCCACCATTTTTTTGCGATCGTTAGGCGATGCCAAGATACCTAATGAACTTCATGTGGTTATCTCGGCCGCCCTCGAGACGCCAAAGAGCGAGTGTATATCATGGATAAGATATTCTAGAAGTTTGAAACACGACATAATGTATACTAGGATAGAATGGAGAACAAATTTAATTAGAATTTATTTGCCTACTTTGGATAAAAGTCTCTCGTTCTAGCCTTGAATAGGCGGGCGTCTGTGACGCGGTCCTTGATAGATAAGAGCATCTCCTTTTTGTTTCAACCTACTATCGGAGGAAGGCCCAAATACTTGTTGTGTCTGTCCACTCTCTTGATTCCCGAGAATATTAGAGGTAAAATCGATAATTCTGTGAAACATTTTTGCAAAAGAAAATTCAGATTTGTCGAGATTAATTTGCTAGCTCGAGATTTTTTCATAGAGATTGATGGCGAACAGAGGTATCGGCTTCATCAATGGTTGTGTGGTGAAAAAAGAGTGTCATCCGCGACGAAGATATGGGAGATCTTGGGGGTCTAGCGGGAAATTCAAATGCGATAGATTTTGCGGTTCGTTGCAAATCTGTAAAATGCAAGACAAAACTTTCGAGCAAATGATAAATAGACATGGAGAAAGTGGATCTCCTTGTCTCACACCCTATGGGATGCAATTTACCAAATTTACTCCATTCAAAAGAAAAGAGAAGTAAACCGAGCTAATACATTTAAGAATGAGATCGACCACAAAAAGAGTAAAACCAAGCTAGAGAGGAGGACAAGTATAAGAAAATACCATTCTACTATATCAAAAGCTTTACTCATGTCAAGCTTATTTGACATAAGTCCGATTTTGAGGTGGTTTCGTGCACATATGATGATGGAGCTCGTAAGAAACAAGGATATTGTTGGTGATGAGCCAACCGAATGAAGGTGGATTGTGATTCGAGATAATATGGGGAGGATATCTCGAGTCTAACATAGATGGCTTTGGATACAAGTTTGTAGATAACATTGCATAACTAATGGGTGAAATTGGGAAATAAGCTCGGGATTGCTAGTTTTAGGAATAAGGACAATGTGGGTGAAATTTGTGTTGATATCAAATATCCCGTGATTAAGAAAAGTAAGAACAAAAGAGACCACATCAAGACCAACAATATTCCAGGATTTCATAGAAAAGACAGTGATACCATTCGCTCGGGGATTTGAAATGATGCATCCTGTTTTTAGAGCGGCAACAACGTCTTTTCCGTGTATGGTGTGGCCAAAACCAGGTTCATCCCATGCAGATACTTTGAGTGTGATTCGTGAAGGATTTTGGAAATATATTTTTCGGAGGGATTAGACGATGAGAAGAGTGAGCCAAAAAAGTCCACAATAATTTTTTGCATATCATCTGGATTACTGTGGGATTGGCATGTGGAGTCTTTAAGAGTTGAAATGTGATTCATGGCTTTCTGTTTACTCGCAAAATTGTGGAAGAAATGGGAGTTTTGATCGCCTTCCATATACCAATGTCGTTTAGCCCATTGCTTCTACTCTAAATTCTCTCGGTCAGTAAGAAGTTTAAGGCGATGCTTGATATCAATGATCCGTAGTTTGATTCGGTGATGGTGTCGGATTGGAGGGATGAACGTTGTTTCTTGAGATCGAAATACATTGTGCAAGATCAATGTGGTATCAGTTGCCCCAGTTAATAAGACCAAGAGAGCATGTTTTAATCTTGGCCGGCAAAGAATCGAGGGTGTTATCCCAATTATCAAGAACAATGTTTTTTCTGAGGCTTTTACCTAGAGAGTTTTGAATCTGAAAAATTTCTTTCTTTTGTTCGAAAGGGAACTAGGGTCACGATCTTTGATACAAATGTGGATCATCGAGAGGTCGGAAAACAAGGTTGGGAGATTGACAACCGAACTCCGGGGGATAATATCGTGCCAATACGGATTGCATACATCGCGACCGAGTCTAGCATTTTTAGAATGGAGGGATGTGAGCAAGCACTGCCAGGCGAATTTTGGGCCATTGAAGCCAAGATCAAATAGATCAACGAGTTTAGAGTGCCGCATAATAAATTAATTTGCCAGTTAGCACTTGAACCAATACCAAAAAACTCAGATTGTGAAAGAACCGCATTGAAATCACCGAACATAAAGCCAAGTGAGGTTAGGGGAAGTTCCAAAAGAAGTGAGAAAGTTCCAACATAGACATCACTGGAAAACATCGGGTTCACCATAAACATATGTGATACAGAACGTAGAGCCCATGAGCTCCATATTAGCATCAATGAATCAGTCCAAGTAACCTTGGAGAGTTATTGTGATATCTTTGCGCCAAAAAAAGCAAAGCCTCCTGATCGGCCTCTGGAAGAGACATAGAAACCATGGAAATTCAACATATTTTTTTATTTTTCCAGATAAAAGGGGACCATATTTCGTCTCAGCTAATAAGATAATGTGGGGGATTTATTGCGCGTGAAATCACACAACTCATGAATTGTCCAAGGGTTCCCTAGGCCTCTACAATTCCAACAGAGGATACTCATGGCAATCGGTGGGACTGGCTAGCTGTGCTAGTCTCTGCCGTTGGAGGAAAATTAAAAGAGGCCATTGGTGTGGAAGTCGGAAGGATGTTTGTCAAGGGGAAATATATGGATTGTTTGTTCTTTTTCCCGATGATGTCAACTGGGATGTCCATGACATGGCCTATATTTAAGAAAACATATAAAAGTTTTTGTTTTTTAGAGGTAGAGAATGTCGAGGAAGATGTGTTGGGTTTAATGATTCGACGTTTAATAGTAATGAATTTTTTGGCGAACTTTTTGGCCGGGGTATCCAGTTCCATGTGGACATGGGCGAGAAAGGATTAGGAAGGTAGTTGTGAAGAGGCGGGACAGAGGTGTGGTTTGGATGGCGGGGATGAAGGGTTTGGGAGGGGGGGGGTAGGGTGGATATGGTGATTGGTTATTGAAAGTGGTAATAGTGTTAATTGATGGGTATGGCGGAGTGCATATATTGAGAGGAGGATATTGTTTGTCGAAAGAGGGCTTATTGATGGCGATGATTTGGTGAGTGTTTAATGGGGTGATGTGTGGGTCGAGTTGGTGGGATGGGGTGATTTTGATTGTCTAAGACAAGGGTGATGTCGATGATGACCGTTGAAAGAAGCGGTTGGTGGGATAAGATGCTCATCGAGTCGGTGGGTTGGGGACCGTATGCGGAGGGGAATGAGAGTGGAAGTGTGGATTGGGAGTGAGATTTGTTTTAGGTTTGAGAAAGGGGTAGAGGAGGGGTGATCACAGAGCCATAGACCGTATCGATTCTTTGCGAGGATGGATGGAGGAAGAAAGAGGCAAGTTTTGCAATCTCTTTCGCCTAGCCAATAATCCCACAAAAGTAACAAATATCCGGAAGTCTTTCACATTTTAAAGGGATAAGATAACTTGGCCTTTAAGGAGGTGTTGAGTACCCTCCTTAAAGTTTAAGATATATCTATGTCAATTTTAATCCGGAGGTATTTTTCAATGGATAAACCATCGTTATTGACGTCAACTTCCACAAAATTTCCAATAATCCCATCTCCTTGGGTGGCAAATTTTTGATTCATGAGCCCGAGAGAGAGGTCGTGTAGTTGAATCCAGGAAGTGGCGGCGAGCTTAATTGTATTTGTGTGGAGATGGAGTCTTTTGTGGCTTTAGTGAGGACGAGCAAAACTTTATCAAAAAGCTATGGAGTGCTGGATAAGACTCTAGCTCTATCAACAGGATTTGTGAACTGAAATAGTATGGTGTTATCTGTCAGAGGTTTGCAAATGAGTCCGTGGTGCGAGCTCCAAATTTTCTTGAACATGGAGACAATGGCATCGTGAGCCGATTGTTCGTGGAGCTAGAAGTTTGCCAACAATGAGAAGGTTGCGATCTAGTGAATCGAATGAGATGTTGTATGTAGATATCTGAGTGAGCTCTTCTTTGTTGATGGTGAGATTTGTGTATATGGACGATAAATCATCAACCATGGATGGAAGGCACCACGACAGACCTGGGAGATGAGCTCCTGGTTGTTGTGATACACCAAAATACGGAAAAAGACCTGCAACCAAAAGAAACAGAACGAAAGAGAGGTCGGAGGTGAGGAAATAAAAGGGAAGGGACAAGTGGGGAGAGAAAAGATGGATCAAGATCTTCTGTGGAACAACTCCAAGGAAGCCATGACAGGGAGTGTGATGGAGGCGCTAAAGAGTATTCTCAGAAGAGAGAAAAAACATAGGGATAATTATACTCAACTATGATTCTCAAGACTAATCATCTACTATGACACTATATCAATCAATAAAAATATGACAATTCACAATATACAAAAGAAATAGCATATACGGATAAATATCATAGTATACTAATCATATTTTGAGGACGACATAAAAAATAACATGCAAAATAATAACAACTTACATAACTTAGGAGATTTTAGCATTTAAGTTTTAAAAACATGTCTTTTATTTTGTTTTTTCTTACAATTAATTTTTTACGTTGTTTCTTTTAAATTCACAAATGGGTTAGACGAGTTAAATGGATCATAGCAGGTTAATCCGAACACGACCTATTTAATTGGCGAGTTATATGGGTTCGACCTGATTTTAACCCAGACCCATAAAGCCTGGACCCATACCCATTAATTTAGTGTTAATTTTGTATCAGGTTTGCGTGTCAGGTCTTGAATTGACACCCGAGTTCCTTAAATAGCTTTAATATGTCATCTCTTTAATGTGGGACAAAATCTCTTTCATTTATTTTGACTCAGAAAAACTCAACAAACTTTACCTTACAAAATAAAAAAGAAGCTTCATTAGTTTCGATACTCTCAAAACAGTAAAAATCCCCCACCATATAAGTAGACCCCTAAAAATATATCATTCTAAGAATTTTTACACACATGTCGAACTAAAATTTATGGTGAAACTCCTAGCTTTGGCTCTCATGGAAGTCCTTGACCATTGAAATAACACGCATCTTATATCCATGCCAAGCCAATACACATGTGTAAATTTTAGCACACACCTTGCATCCATGATAAGTCAATGCCCGAATTTCGGACCCCTAACATAACCACATCCTCTTTCATGACAATCGGTGACATGCTATAAGGATGTACATTTCCTCATCGAGAGAAAATCCTCACTATCGCAATCTTAGATCGCAAAAACTTGTTCGCCTATTTTTTAGCTTCACCGCAAAGTGTACGGATCAATTTATAGAATAGGGTTTGCAAGGTCGAATCCACATGAATTAATAAATTAATATACTAAGTATTGGATTATAATAGTCCTATTTTTATCTAAACGATCGAATTGTGATAGATTGGTTTTGTTAATACTAAAACAAAAATTAATCCTAAAATAACAAAGCAAAGAACGATTGAAAGATCAAGTATGAATGGATGGATTCTGGGTTATGGTTTCAATTAATATCCCACTTTTATGCTCGATTAAGCAAACCAAGGTTAAACGTATTCTTCTCTATAGATCAATCACCAAAGTAATTTACCCTCTCTCGAGATGTATGTAAAAACGTTGATTGGAATATCTATGCTAGCATCTCTACTCAACATGAGATATCCAACTCCCAAAAGTTCAAAAAATTATAAGATCTCACAAATATTCTGAGACTTCTCAATCATGCAATCTATTTGTGTCAAGTACTCAAGATCTAGTATTGAAACTCATCGGTTAGAATTATGAATCAATACATCAAACAAGTTTAAATCAAAGGCCTTTTAATAAAACAAGAATTAAAGCAAAGTACACGAAGAGAGAAAGAAAACATTAACTTCAATTATCCTTAATCATCAAATAAAAGTGTTTATTAACCTCGCCAAACCGGGAATGAGTGACTCGGGGATGATGACGATCTCTCGATCTATCTTCAATCCTCGAAGGTGTGATTGCGGTCTTTATCGATCTCCCCAAGTTTAGGTGGAAAATCGCTCTTTTCTCGGTTTGTAGGGTAAAAATCGGTGTGTCTTTGTTTGTGGCCACCCCGGGTCTATTTGTACTTCGTTTGGGTCAAAACCTAGTTGAAACGAGTCAAACTCTGTTTTTCCCTTGATGGAGCACGGGCATGCCATATGGCACTTTGCCGCCCGTCTTGGTGCCGCATGCATTGTTCACAACTTTGAAAGAGGCACGAGCCTTGCCATATGGAATGGGCGCCCGTCTTTGTAGCCGAACCCCGAATCTTGATTATAGATTGAGCACGGGCCATGCTAGGAGCACGCCCGCCCGTAGCAACTCGTACTCTGGTCGTTTTTTCTTCCATTTTTGCCCGGTTTGTCCGACTTCTTCTCGACTCAACTCCAAACTTCGTACTTCACATCAAATATTGGCGATTGCAATGCTCCGAATTGTTGCCAAAGTGCTACAATTAACGATAAATTCCTACAAAATGAGCAAAGCGTAATGCTTTTCCACAAAACAGAATAAAACCTTATTTACTCATATAATGCATGCATATCAACACATTTTAGCTAAGATCAAGCCCAAAATACATGCAAATTACATGTCAATCAAACCCCCAAACTTATACTGTTGGCAGTCCCGGTCAACACTTTATAAACAAGACAACACAAATGGGGTAAAGAAGAGCAACTCAAGAACACCGCATCACAATTCATGTCATCTATCCATAGACATCAAGCACAAACCAACCAAGTCTCAAAAAGCTAACACGGAGCACAAGTCTATAAAAATCATGGTAAAACACTTCAAATCACGCCTCTCAGGGATAAAGTGTATACTCTACTCATTAGAATAATAAAGGACGTGTATTCGCTCAAATCATATCAATGTTGAAGAATTACCATATGCTTGCAAATCGTCTCACATCTCCGCCACTCGTTTGTATGCAATTCACAAATCAGAAAGGACTTTGTTTATGGTTATAATGAAGGCTCTTTGGTTAAGGTAGGGAAATATGGATAAAGTGACTCAACTTAAGCGTATAGATTGGTAAGCACAACGTTTTTTTTTTCTCAAACAATTATTCTAATTCGAATCAACTATGTACTCCCAATCGCCTTCTATCCTATCACCTCTCTATTTCTCCCTTCTTTTTCATACAATTCATTCCCCTTCGCCTTACATCACAATTCCCAGCCTATTTTTCACTTCTAGCCAGCTCACTTTTTGCAGTCGAGTTTTTTTGTCTCGAAATTTCTTTCTTGTTTTTCGACTCTTTTGTGAGCATCCTCCCTTTTTCTCATTTTTTTCTTTTATTCCCAATCACCCAACGTACAAACTATTTTCTAACTTCTCGATGCCCCCTTCATTCACTCCTTTATTCTATCCTTTACCCAATTCTATACGCTCAAGTTTAGGATAACATATATATCAAATTAAGTTCTAAGGCTTGAAATGTGGTTATAAAAATCGGCAATAGGCTCAAATTGGCTAACTAGGGAAATCAAATATCATAAGGTAGGCAAAATGGCTTGAAAGGCTTAACAAAAATGGCCTAAAATAATTTCCATGAATGCATACATCATGTGACCTTGACGGAGATACGAGCAAGTTCTAGAATTCAAATCAACATGTGACACACTCAATCACAAACAAGACGCATAAGATGAAAGCGATAAAAGGCTCAAAAGCTCAGGCTTGTACATGCATAATTCAAAGTATATTCACCATGATCCCAATAATCACATGCTCCATATTAATCATTCTCAACCCGATCAACTCACGCTCAACACCCAATTCAAAACAACATAAATCGCTCAACACATGTTCCCAAGATCAACAAACACACAATAGCCGTCAACTCATTCCCTAAACAACTAAGAAAGCAATAAACGTCTAAAGCAATAAATGTGCTAAAAAATCAAAAACAACCAATGCAATGCATACTACATGCTCTAAATGCAACTATATGAATGCAAATATATTTATTTTTCGCCACATCCTTCAAATCAAATTAACTATCTCTCCTCCAAACTGAATGAAATTATATCGCATACAAGGAGGAAGATATAATTTCAAAAAAAAAAAAAAGTGTGGAAAGGACTCGGATCAGCGTGGGAGTGGCGGCGGAAAGTGGCCCGGGAGATATGCCAATTTTGAATTTGATGCAACGTCGCAATATCTCCAACTCCTTTTGCCCTGCGCGTCTTATACTGTCTCACTGAAGGAGCACGGGCCGTGCGCTAGCACACATCCGCGGCTTTGTCTTTGGGGTCGAACGTTGGTTTCAAAATCATGGGCACCGACGGGCCGTGCCAAATGGCAGGCGGGCGGCCCATCTTAGGGCGAACAAAAACTCCTCAAGTCTTTGGTACAAAGACGGGCCGTGCGCATGGCGCACGGGCTGCCCGTCTAGGTACCGCACCTCATTGTTTTTTTTTGGAAAACAAGGAAAAATCCTAACCTATGAAAGCAATGAAATCCTAACTTAGAAAAAGGAAAGAAAACAAACCAAGAAAACATGGGAAGAAATAAAACAACAAAACCATTGGGTTGCCTCCCAACAAGCGCTAAATTTAACGTCTATAGCTTGACACTGTTTTATTCGATCACGATTTCGATGAAGTCTGCGAAGTTACTTCTTCATGTTCTTCTCCTTGCCAATTCAACTCGCATAGATTCGAACCTCCTTTGAATGCCTCTAGCGTAGAAGTCATCCGTCGGTCAAATGCCATGTTCTTCTTGTTTGCATCGTTCGAGAGGCAAGCGAACGCGTGCGTTCCGAGCTATTGGCCCTTATGGTGTGCTTTGCTTTCTCACCCTTTAGTACA
Organism: Rehmannia glutinosa; assembly: GCA_016081115.2. Taxonomy (NCBI): domain Eukaryota; kingdom Viridiplantae; phylum Streptophyta; class Magnoliopsida; order Lamiales; family Orobanchaceae; genus Rehmannia; species Rehmannia glutinosa. The sequence goes on from JABTTQ020000579.1 coordinate 81,481, forward strand.
TCCCCGCACATGATCTATAGAACACACACAATGACTCGAATTATAAGTATTAGCACTTAAATCGACGATAAATATTGATTTACAAAACTCCATGTTATCATGATGGTTCCTAGCCTTATAGATGGAGAACAACACTTGCTTATCATTAACTCATAATGTGAGCTCTCCTTTTTGTACATCTATCAATGCGCGTGCGATGGCTAGGAATGGACCTTGAAGTATCGAGGGACGTCTCGATCTTTCTCCATGTCAAGCACTAGAAAGTCCACGGGGAATATAAACTTGTCAACCTTCACGAGCACATCCTCCACGATTCCCTTGGGATATATGAGTGATCTATCCGCTAGTTGTAAGGTGACCATGGATCGCTTCACTCTCCCGATCCAAGTTTCTCGAAAATGGACAAGGGCATTAGATTAATACTTGCTCCTAGATCACAAAGTGCTTTCTTAAATACAAAGACCACCAATAGCACAAGAGGATAGTGAAACTCCGGATCTTTGAGCTTCTATTGTAGTTTCCTTTGAATGATCATAATTTGCACTCCTCGGTCAAGTTCTTTGTTTGAACTCCGCCAACTTTTTCTTCTTTGACATCACTTCTTTCAAAAACTTCGCATAATTGGGCATCTGCTCCAATGCGTGCCGTAAACGGTATGTTAATATGCAATTTCTTAAAGATGTCTAAGAATTTAGCAAATTGGGAGTCTAACTTTTCTTTTTAAAACGTTGAGGAAAGGAAGTGGTATAGAAAAATTTGAAAGATCGGAGTTAGAGAAAGATTTAAGCTTCTCGGCCCCTTTTTGTTCAACGATGATCCCCAACTCCTTCCTTGGCCTCAACATCGCCATTTGATTCGATTTAAAACGCTCGGCTGTGGCAGCCAGCCCCAGGCCCGCAGGCGACGGCTGCCCGTCTTTGGGAGCATGGGTCGTGCTCCCTGCATTTGTTCAAGCAATTCTGGTATTTCGGCCCTCCGTACTCAGGAAATTGCTGAAATTCGATTATTCACATAATTTGTTTCCTCTATCGGATCTAGAGGAACCCCCATTACTTGCACCGTGTTTCCCTCATTTGCCTTAGTCAAAGCACTGTTGGTTTGTCAATATGGCCATCGGGTTGTTAACTTTTTAATTGGGACCGAATTAGAGACTTGGCTATCCTTTTCACATTAGTCCTCTCGGAGGGCCATTGATAGCTATTCATGGCCATTTCTCCAACAAGTTGAACGCATCCTCAGGAAACTTGCGAGTAGCGCACCCCAATCGCAAAGATCTACAAATGATCTAGTCTCGCCCCATCAACCCATTGTAAAAGAAAGAGTTGTTGATCCTCGGAAATCATGTCTGCGGGCACCTCCTCAACAAATCCGGAATCTCTCCCGGGCCTCGTACAAAGGCTCGTGAGTCAAACCGCCTGAACCGAGTGATCTCGCTTTTAAGCTATAATGTCTTGCTTGGTGGGAAATATTTGAACAAAAACCTCGGCTCACTCATCCCAATTATTCACACTCCCTCGAGTTAGGGTGCTAGCTTGATTCTAGCCTTATCCCTTAAAGAGAAAGGGAATAGGCGAAGACGTATATCATCATTAGTCACCCCATTCATCTTCATAGTGTTGCAAATCGTATGAAATTCGCAAGATGAGAGTTGGGATCTTGGGACGGGAAACCCCAAATCGATTTTCTTTGCACCATCGATATCGATGATGGCTTTAGCTCAAAATTATTCGCATTGATTGGGACACGGCAATTCCACCATAGTTATGATTGATTGGCGAAAGAAATCGCGAATCGCTTTCTTTGTTGATCTGCCGGAGCCACTTTGGAACCTGCATCTTGGTAACCCGACATTGCCCCTGTTGGCGGTTGTTACCTCCGTTTCGCCACCATTATTGCCTCCGTTGTTACCTTCTAAACGCCGTAGTGTTCTTCTTTGCTTTGTCTTTCCGCCCGTTTAGTAGCCGCACTATTTCGCCTAGCAAAAGCCTCAACCTCCGGTATGAACGGTGATAATTCTCCTTGCTTCGAGCGAGTGATCATGCACTACCGAACCAACTAAAGAAAACAAGTCAACCACAAAAAGTAGAATTAAACAACAACTAAAAAGAAAAGAAAAATTGTCTAGATTAAGAATAGTTCTATTTATCGCAATATTAGTACTCAAAATTTGATTAATCCCAAACAACGGCGCCAAAAACTTGTTCGCCTATTTTTTAGCTTCACCGCAAGTGTACGGATCAGTTTATAGAATAGGGTTTGCAAGGTCGAATCCACGAGGATTAATAAATTAATATACTAAGTATTGGATTATAATAGTCTATTTTTATCTAAACGATCGAATCTTGTGATAGATTGGTTTTGTTAATACTAAAACATAAATTAATCCTAAAATAACAAAACAAAGAACGATTGAAAGATCAAGTATGAATGGATGGATTCATGGGTTATGGTTTCAATTAATATCCCACTTTTATGCTCAGATTAAGCAAACTAAGGTTAAACATATTCTTCTCTATATATCAATCACCAAAGTAATTTACCCTCTCTCTCGAGATGTATGTAAAAATGTTGATTGGAATATCTATGCTAGAATCTCTACTCAACATGAGATATCCAACTCCCAAAAGTTCAAAAGATTATAAGATCTCACAAATATTCGGACTTCTCAATCATGCAATCTATTTGTGTCAAGTACTCAAGATCTAGTATTGAAACTCATCGGTTAGAATTATGAATCAATACATCAAACAAGTTTAAATCAAAGGCCTTTGGATAAAACAAGAATTAAAGCAAAGTACTTGAAGAGAGAAAGAAAACATTAACTTCAATTATCCTTAATCATCAAATAAAAGTGTTCATTAACCTACTCCCAAACCCGGGAATCACAAAGTGTTTAGCCGGACTTTGAAGATAAACAATTCATAGACAAATTATTCATAATCAAAATCTAACTAATTGAAATAACGATACGATGGAAAGAGTGACTCGGGGATGATGACGATCTCTCGATCTATCTTCAATCTTGAAGGTGTGGTTGCGGTCTTGATCGATCTCCCCAAGTTCCGGTGGAAAGCGCTCTTTTTTCTCGGGTTTCTAGGGTAAAAAAATCGGTGTATCTTTGTTTGTGGCCGCCCTGGTCTATTTGTACTTCGTTTGGGATGAAACGAGTCAAACTCTGTTTTCCCTTGAGAGGAGCACGGGCGTGCCATATGGCACGGGCTGCCCGTCTTGGGAGCCGAACTCTGAATCTTGATTATAGATTGAGCACGGGCCATGCTAGGAGCACGCCCGCCCGTAAGCAACTCGTACTCGGTCATTTTCTTCCATTTTTTGATTTGTCCGACTTCTTCTCGTCTCGACTCCAAACTTCGTACTTCACATCAAATATTGGCGATTGCAATACTCCATAATGATAAATTCCTACAAAACGAGCAAAGCGTAATCCTTTTCCATAAAACAGAATAAAACCCTATTTACTCATATAATGCATGCATATCAACACATTTTAGCTAAGATCAAGCCCAAAATACATGCAAATTACATGTCAATCAACCGGTGGTTATTCATTAGCTAATAATTATGTCCAATTAAATCGAGAGACAAATTAAAGATGTAATTGCAACGGAAGCATTATCGACGGATATATGCATCGCGAAGGTTGTAACTTTATTACATTTATCCATCGCTAAATATTTTCAATAATATAATGTCGTAATGTAGATATTTTTTAGTTTTTTTTTTTATATTTTAAAGTTAGAAATGTATAAAATCCGTTTGCTAGATTAGAATTAAATTTTTTATTTTTAAATTTACCTTGATTAGTTATGATTCTTGTTGTTGCTATTATTTTAGGGTCAAACGTCGTCGTCTCATTTTGTTATAAGTATAATATTAATTTTTAAATACATATTAGCGATGGATTGGTTCCGTCGCTCTTCATCACGATCAAACAACAATCTTTTGTTCTTTTACGTAGGATTAGCAACGGTTTTTCCATCGCTAAATTAGAAATGAATTTTTAATTTTTAAATTTACATTTAGCGGTGAAATAAGTCCGTCGCTATTATTTTGGGGTCAAACGATGTCGTCTCATTTTCATATAAATATAAATTTAGTTTTTAAATTAATATTTAGCGATGGATTTCGTAAGTCGCTATTGTTTCTAGAGTCAAACATCGTCGTTTTGGTCTTTTTGCCGTAGGATTTATTAAATAAAATTTTAAATAAATTGTTAGCGATGGATTTCTTTCATCACTTTGTTGTTATTAATTTTGTAGCGATGGCATCGCTGACAGGATACTATCTATCCGCCGCTAAATGAAATATATGTATTAGCATAAAGCTTTTCTTCCCCATTCGCATTTAGAACCCAAATTAACAAACCTCTCTGCCACACTCCATCGGAGATCCTCCGCCCCACCAGGTAATACTTCTTCCATTTGTTTTTCATTTCTTAAGATTTCTTTTTGAGAATATTAGGGTTTTTTCATTTTCCTGAATTCTTTCTTTCACCAAGTAATCATCATTCTTTACTTGTATTTTGTGTATGTTTTTCTATCCTTCCTTCCGTTTTGCTTTCTTTTCTTTTTCACGAGTCTTTCTCGATTCTGTTTTCAATAGAAGGGGAAAAAAAGAAAAATGGGTTTTGAGAATGCATGGATTTCATTTTGATTAAGCGTTGATTCGTATCTCACGTCCATTACCCAATTCTCTTATGGTTGAGTTTTGAAAATACGGGGAAGAGGTGATACATATGAAATAGGGTATTTTCGCTTTACAAACCACTTCAATTATTGTTGTTGCATAGTAATGCAGCAATAAAGTGTAAGTCAAGCGCTACGATAATCTAGAGGGGGTGAATAGATTATCTCCATCTTTTCGATTTTACCCTCTTTTTCAAACCGAAAGCTCAAAGACAATAATTAAGGTGCGGAATGTAAACAACACACGTCGATTTATAGAGGTTCAACCCACCTAGGGCCTAATCCTCTACCACCCCAGTATATCCGGGATGGATTTCAAAAAGAAAAAAGATTTTATTAATTACCAAAATTAATACAACACCAACTTACAACAACACCTTGAAGAGCACCACACTCTTCTTCAACACCACCTTTGAGATTACCACAATCTCTCTTGAAGATTACCACAATCTCCAACGGCACCTTGTGAAGATTACCACAATCTTCAACCTTGAAGAATACCAAATTCTTCAACACCTCAACAAGAAGATTACCACAATCTTCTTACACCTAACACCAAGATCACCCAAGTGTGTTCTTACACAAGAACACTCACAAGGATATCTTGTGTTGAATGATAACCCAAAAATTCAAGATTACAACTCGATAATGAATTATACAATTGAGTGCAAGTGTAATCAAGAATAGCCTAGACCTCAAGGATGTGAAAGTGATAAGCTAGGCAAATTACAACAAGAATAATGACAATAGAAGACCAAGTGTTTGCTTGAGTATATCTTGTTGTGTTGTGTTGTTCTCTCTTATTGTTGTGCTTCAAATCTTCCTCTATTTATAGGAGATGATTGATACTTGATAGGATCCTCTTGGAATCTGATATCTACAAAAAAATTGCAATTAAAATCAAGATTATAGTTGTTAGAAATCAATCCCACAATTTAGGGAAAAGCATCTGTTTGTACATAACGGTTAGAATTTTCTTTGTCAAACATTAGGGCGACCGGTCGCGAGAAATAGATGTTTGAAAATAAGAACACAATTTTACAGGCGTCGGTCGACGGGGGTCCGACGGTCACCCTAGGGTCCAACCGGTTGCCCTCTTCAAAAAACCAATACTGAGAGAAGTTTGCAAAATCGAACCAACCTTCGATTTACCGGTCGCCCTATAGTCGGCGGTCGACATCACCGATCGCCTATAGGGTTTGGTCACCCTCACCATTTTTCGCAAACATGAAGTTTTCTTTTTGCACAACTTTCAGTGCACGGGTTGCCCTATATACGGTGACCGGTTGACCTCAAAACAGAGTAGTTGTCCAATTTGTGTTGAAAATAAACTTCAAGAAATACTCCGAAAAAATAGTAAAAACATTTTAGACCAATCGGGAGTATTAGGACAACATTTAGAAACATAGTTTGGATGTAAAAACCCATTGATACAAAATCATTAAATGTGTTGTCCAATTTTTGTCGAAAATAAAACTTGAAGAAATACTCCGGAAAATATTAAAACCATTTTAAATCATTTAGGAGTATTTGGACAACCTTTAAAACCATTGTTTTGGTATAAAAATAAAATCATCAAAATCATGATAAAACCATTTATCAAACAATCTCCCCCTTTTTGATGATTACAAACCAAAACAATTTTAACGAGGTCGATTTTGAAAACAAAATAATTTTGGGTTAAAAGGAACTATCCGTTGTGAGCAACAACGTTCCACACAATATAATCACAAGGATGGGAGTAGAGATATTCAAACATATATAGCAAAAGCTCCCCCTATCAATATGCACAACAAGAATAATGTAAAAGCAATCAACCACAAGCTAAAAGCTTAGCTTTTACATATTGATCTTAAGTTCAAGAGCTTATAAGCTCCCCCTGTCAACAAAACATCATTAGACAAGTATATGAGTCCATCATACAATAATTGGACTAAGTATAATGCACAACTTATGACTTTAGGAAGTCATAGCTTATAGCTTCTTTTGTTTAGCTTAACTTAGCTTTTATGAGCTAATGAGCTTATAACCTGTTTCTCCCCCTTTGAAATCATCAAAAAGAATGTTAGCACGATAAAAACATCATATAATCATATCAAAGTGCGCAACTAAACCGATGTATCGAGCTATTTGAACAATGAAGCTTATAGACCAAATAGGAGGAAAGAGTCGATCATACGACTTGTAGAAGCTTATTAAAACTTATTTGATTTGCAAAACATGATCTCTATAAATATACAAGACTTTTGAAATTGAGAGAATCATGTAGGTGATGAATTTTTCATTGAGATATTTTATCGAACACTTGGCGGGCGTCAAAAATTGAAGAAAATATATATAGCCCTTGTAAATGCAATCAACCCAAGTTTTTTTCATCACCAAATCAGTTTAAACATAATACAACATATCATAAACAACAATCCCATCACAAACATATACAAATTTCATCAAGAAAATACATATAGGCCAAGTTCTCAAGGGTTCAACCCAATTGAGATAAGGAAGTAGAATTCTTATCATTTAATCGGAAAAGACGAGCAATGATGATGATAATCGAGCCTAAATACATCCAAGATATGAAATGTGTGCAATAAAACACATTTGAAGTTAAATGTGTGTGAAATTGGCGAAGGGGACGAAAAATGACCAAAAGAGCCAAAAATGGCTAAGTCTGGAAAATGAAGCATTTTAAACCAAAAATCCATTAGGGAGACTGGTCGGGGCATGGGCGGCCGGTCGAGCGGGTGGGCGACGGTCGGCCCGCCTGGCAGCCATTTAGTTCAATTCTTTTACGAAAATCCAAAATTTGATTCAAAAATCCGATTTTTCGCCCTAAGTTTTGAAATGTGCAAAATGCAAACGTAGACCTCATTTAATATACATTATGTCATAATCAAGCTCGAAATGAGGTAAAATACTCGGCGGTGAGCGATTAAAAGTCCGCGAGTTATCCTTGAGATGGAATTAAACACATCTCAAGTTTTTGTTAAACATGCAATCCCCTTAAAAAAATTATCGAATCTCAATATGTTTAGTTCGATTATGACGAACCATATTTTGAAAAATTATTATCACCGGACTTGTTATCCCGAAAAATAATAATGTTTTAAAACTTTGGATGAACAAGTCATAAGAAGAAGTGCCTTACAAATATTTGAAAATTTCTTTTAACGGCACTTTAAAGAGATTCGTTGGGATTGTTTTAAGTCGAGCATATAGACATAAGGCATATAGAATGTCGAGTCTAAGGAGTAATAAACGAATAAACATACCTCGAATTCGTTTGTCAATCAACATGCCTACCTCAACCTTTGTCAATTCTCACATTTGTGGCTATATAGGTTGAAATGGTTCTTTCTTCTTCAATGCCTCACTTCTTCTTTTGAGTGTGGAATATAATCACCTTCTTGGCATTGTTGAACTTGAATTCCAATGATCAAATTTGAGCTTCCCTCATCATGATCATCTTAGGTTCACCTTGCATTGACTTGGAAAAATATCTTGCACAAATATTTATTAGTAGCACCACAAATATTATCAACATAAATTTGCACAAGTAAACAACCTTGCCCTTTTTCAAAACAAGAAGTGTAGTATCAACTTTACCTTTTGTAAAATTATTTTGCAAAAATAGTTAAGTCTATCAAACCATATACGGTACTTGTATCAATAGTACAAGGCCTTTTTATAAAAATCATTTGGCCTAAAAATTTTAAACTCCGATAGACTTCTATTTGAATAAAACCATTTAGAAAATTGGATTTAACATCCATTTGGTAAAGCTAGAGATTTTCTCAAAACAAGAATGGGCAAGTAAAGTGCAAATAACTTCTAAATGTGCTATGAGTGCAAATATTACATCAAAATCATTACCTTCTTCTTGACAATATCATTGCGCTACTAACATTGTCTTGTTCATCAAACTTGTTGCGAAACATCACAAATTTGCAAAATCTTAACAAGATATTTTGCACACGAGCATAGTAATATCGAATAATAGATACACTATTTTAAGCACCACATACTATGCATCATCAAGAGTCTAATAAATCATTCAAGTTCAAATAAGCTTAAGAAAGCTGCATAAGGTCTCTTTTGAGATTTGACAATAAGAGAGCACATAGTTGAGACCTCATTTACAAGAATCATATGAACAAGAGGTTTGACAAAAGTATCCAAGAATAGTGGCATTTATATGTGCAATAAAATGCATAACTTAGTAGATCAATTGTTTTATCAAAACAAAATATAATCCTTACAAATCTTGGATAAAACAAGCTATGTCAAATAATGCCTTAAAAAAATCAACACATCCTCTTAATGGCACTTGTATAAAATAAGCACATAGTCATATGGCACAAATGTATCGAGTCTATAAGATGAATACCAATGATGAGCGTACCTCGATAGTTTATGTCACTCTTGACATATTATGACGTAGATAGCCATTTGTGAAAATACATGAGTCCTACACAATTCTTAAAACAAGACTAGCACAAAACAATATGATACAAGTGTAGGCTTAAAGTAATAAGATATATCACAAATAAGCTTATGCCATAAAAATCCATAAGAGATAACAACATATAAGTAAGTCCACAACATGTAAGGTCTTATTTTTCAAAGTATTTTAAAACACATAAATATATGTAGAAGACCTTATAAATTTTAAAACTCATTTTGCGATTTAAACACAAATAAAAAATATGCAAAAACAAAATGCATATTTAAATAGGGAGATACGGTTTACCAATTTCGCCATTTCCATGGGTTGTGTCGTTCCCATTGTTGATGATATCTTCCCGTTTGAAAATCTTCATGTTGATGGTGGTTTCTCCAATTACTCCATCTCAAGGATTATATCTTTCCATTTGTTGATAATATTTCCTTCTTGGAAATTCATTTTGGTGGTGTCTTCTTCTTTGATCAAATGAGATGGTCATTTGATGTTTCCTTGGCGGTATGAATTTTCTTTGATTGTTATTTCGTCGGGTACCTAATATAACGTTGTTTTGTGGTACCCTCAAGTGCTTGGGTCCTTTGGGATTAGTCTTGAGACTTTTAGGTCTCCACAAATAATTAGAGCTATTTTTAGCCCGACAAGTGTTTACCGTATGACCCTTTTTACCGCAATAAAAACAAGTAATAATTTTAGGAGCATAATGACCAACATGCATAAGGACTTGATTTCTTTTCATATGGTTAACAACACTAGGCTTATGATCAAGTCTTGTTTGTTTCAATTTATTACAACTATGAACATCAACAATATTGGTCATTTTATCAAGATACTCGAGTTGGATTTTGATAAATCCTTTTTCATACAATTAATCTCCTCAACAAGAGTACTATTTTCATTTTCAAGGTTTCTAACCTTGTCAAGTGTGGTGGAGTGAGCACATGATAATGATTCATAGGAAGTAAATAAACTATCCTTATCATTTTTCAAAACATTGAATTCCTTTTTCAAATTTTTGTATTTAACAAGCAAGCTTTGGAATTCATTTTGAAGATCATCAAAATCATTTTGCAAATCACTATAATTATTTTGTATAACAATATCATAGGAAGTAGAGGGTTTAAGACATACCTCGCTTTTTTTTTCTTCGATGCCCATGAGACAATGTTCAACTTCTTCATAATTGGAAGTTGTAAGAGGCTTGTTCCTTAGATTTGACATTGTATCCCTTTGAGAAGTAGATGCTTTTGAGTTGCTCCTATCATTTGCATATACTTCATGAATGGCTTCTAATTTTTGCCATACTTCATGTGCCGATCGAATTCTATAATATGTTCATATTCCAAATTAGTAAGTGAACAATACAAAATATTGAGAGCTTTACCATTTAAGGAGATGGTTTTCTTTTCTTCATTATTGAGCTCCTTGAGAGCTTTGGAGGAGTATGGTGTGTCTTTCATTGGAATGGATTCTCCATTGATGACGATGTTCCAAATATCGAACCCGCAACCTTGTAAATAGCATTCCATTCTTTCTTTCCAAAAAACAAAATTTTTGGAATCAAATCAAGGTGGCTTGGTGGTGGAGGTGCCGGAAAGGTGAGCTATTCATTCGTAGCCGACGATCCTTCCTCTTCACTCGCGATGTGAAACGAGTTTGCCAAAGAGTTTGGCTTTGATACCACTTGTAAGTCCAAGCGGCTACGATAATCTAGAGGGGGTGAATAGATTATCTCCATCTTTTCGATTTTACCTCTTTTTCAAACCGAAAACTCAAAGACAATAATTAAGGTGCGGAATGTAAACAACACACGTCGATTTATAGAGGTTCAACCCACCTAGGGTCTAATTCTCTACCACCCCAAAGTATATCAGGGATGGATTTCAAAAAGAAAAAGATTTTATTAATTACCAAAATTAATACAACACCAACTTACAACAACACCTTGAAGAGCACCACACTCTTCTTCAACACCACCTTTGATATTACCACAATCTCTCTTGAAGATTACCACAATCTCCAACGGCACCTTGTGAAGATTACCACAATCTTCAACCTTGAAGAATACCAAATTCTTCAACACCTCAACAAGAAGATTACCACAATCTTCTTACACCTAACACCTAGATCACCCAAGTGTGTTCTTACCACAAGAACACTCACAAGGATATCTTGTGTTGAATGATAACCCAAAAATTCAAGATTACAACTCGATAATGAATTATACAATTGAGTGCAAGTGTAATCAAGAATAGCCTAGACCTCAAGGATGTGAAAGTGATAAGCTAGGCAAATTACAACAAGAATAATGATAATAGAAGACCAAATGTTTGCTTGAGTATATCTTTGTAGTGTTGTGTTGTTCTCTCTTATTGTTGTGCTTCAAATCTTCCTCTATTTATAGGAGATGATTGATACTTGATAGGCTCCTCTTGGAATCGATATCTACAAAAAAATTGCAATTGAAATCAAGATTATAGCTGTTAGAAATCAATCCCACAATTTAGGGAAAAGTTGTCCGCCGCACAATGGTTAGAATTTTTTTGTCAAACATTAGGGCGACGGTCGCGCGAGAAATAGACGTTTGAAAATAAGAACACAATTTTACAGGCGACCGGTCGATGGGGGTCCGACCAGTCACCCTAGGGTCCAACCGGTTGCCCTCTTCAAAAAACCAATACAGAGAAGTTTGCAAAATCGAACCAACCTTGACCCCAGTCTGGGGTCGCCCGGTCGGTCGAATTCGTCGACATCACTGGTCGCCCTATAGGGTGACCGGTCACCTCACCATTTTTCGCAAACATGACATTTTTGCTTTTTGCACAACTTTTAGGTACAGGTTTCCCTATACGGCCGTAGGTTGACCTCAAAACAGAGTAGTTGTCCAATTTGTGTTGAAAATAAACTTCAAGAAATACTCCAGAAAAAATAGTAAAAACATTTTAGACCAATCGGGAGTATTAGGACAACATTTAGAAACATAGTTTGGATGTAAAAACCCATTGATACAAAATCATTAAATGTGTTGTCCAATTTTTGTCGAAAATAAATTTGAAGAAATACTCAGGAAAATATTAAAACCATTTTAAATTATTTAGGAGTATTTGGACAACCTTTAAATCCATTGTTTTGGTATAAAAATAAAATCATCAAAATCATGATAAAACCATTTATCAAACATAAAGTGTTCGAATATGCATTAGTAACCCTTATTTTTATTTTTTTAATGCAAAAGGAGAGTCAAACTTTTGTACGCTTGTATGTTGATCTCTTCTTACTTTAGTCAACTGCTTAATAATTTACTCACAGTTAGGATTGAAATCTGAATGTTTCAAGAGTTATGTCTGTATTTTCATACTGAGAAGATATTGTCAACCTTCTTTACTTTTAAAAGTTGAAACATTTTATTTTCAAGCCAAATTTCATGTTGGAGTTTGTGATGTTACACGGGTTTGTTTATAGCATTGAGTATGAAAATCCCATTCTTATCGGTGGTACCAGAATGGCAAGATTTGTTTTAATAATTTTTTGTTATGCAACTCATGAATAGCTAGAGCGACTATTTTATCAACACCGACTTAGCTTTTTCAGTGAAGTTTTGGCCGCGACACGAGCTAGAGGTGGAACCGAGTCTCTAGATTTATAAATAGGAAATGATTTACTTTCCTGGTTTATTCTCCATTCTAGTGTCAAATGAACCAAAATTTTCTCGTGTTACTTGATTATGGTGTAAGACCATAAGCGTGACTTTTGAGATAAACAACCAACTTATTTGGTAAGTAACTAACGTGTATGTGGCTTATGTAAGGAGGATTAAGTGTCACTTGTTGTGGGGTTTATGTTCCATTTTAGGGAAGTGTAAGTTGAAAATGGTGGAGTCTTTAATCTTTTAGGAAAATAGAGTTTTTTTAAACATTTTTTCTTGTAATTATAAGCAACATAAATTGTAATATGGATAATGACATTATGTTTTTACAGTTTTTACTTTCAAATGCATGCATTATCCAACACAATTTTTCCTTACAGATTCTCTCAAAATATATTCTCCTATAACATGAAAACAGAAAAAATGGACAACTGCAAAAAATTTCCCTCTAGGTTTATCTTAATTACAAAAATCTGATTACATATTAAAATTACAAAAATTCCTCTAATGTGTTACAACTTACAAGTACACGTTGAAATTTGTAATAGTTATACAAATCACTCCTTCAATGAGGTGCAGTTTGAACTAGTTATACAAACAGTTTAGATTTGATCTATTTTATTTTTAAAATCTCATTTGTTGGATATATTGATCCAAATTTGCAGGTTACTGATAGCTTGTGGATTGACAGATTAGAGCCTTCTCTCGTCGAGCATTTTAGTTGTTGCTTCATCGTTTTAAGGTAACATCTAGAACTTAATGTATGTATAATTATACGTATTTATATATATTCCATGTGTGTGTGTATTGGTATATGTATGAAATGGATGGAGGAGGGGATGCATGTTGATATATAGTGTTGGTAGATGAAATTTGATGTATATTTATATGTTGGTTTTGATGAGATGAAGATAAATGTTAGTTAATATATTTTAGGATTGTTCTACGAATATTGTTTTGAATGATTTGCTAGAGTGTTGTTTAAGTTCGCGTATTAGTATGCATATTTGTTAGATAAATATTTTTATCAAGATTTTGATGATTATGTTTAAATGAGTTTTTTTTATACCAAAACTATGTTTATGTATGTTGTCCAAAATACTCCTAAATGTTTTTAAAATGTTTTTACTAATTTTTGGAGTATTTCTTAGAGTTTATTATTCGATAAAATATTGGACAACATATTTTTATGTTAATTGGTTTTTACACCAAAATAATGTTTATAAAATTGTCCAAATACTCCCAAGTGATTTAAAATGTTTTTACTAATTTTTGGAGTATTTCTTGAAGTTTATTTTTGATAAAAATCGGACAACATTTCAAGATTGGAGGTCGGCCGTGCGCCCAAAGCGTCGACATGTACCTGAAGAAAGAAAACTTGAAAGCGAACGCGTTACGAGTTAAAAAAATGAAGAGGGGACGGTCCCAGGGGGCCAACCGGTCGCACCCCCAATCGACCGGTTGACCCCCTTCGACCAGACTGGATCGCACTATTTGTTTCAAACGTTCGAAATCTTAAACAGGGCAACGATCGCCCTATGTTATTTTGTAATGACAAAAGTTATCTTTCATTTGAAATTTTTGACAAGATTTACTTTTGATTTTTGTACAATATTTCTACATCTTGTGATCCTCTTTTTGTAGACAAAAGTGAAGAAGGAGGAGCCTATGTTGGAGATCCAATCTTGAAGACTCTCCTATAAATAGAGGATGATTTGAAGACACAAATACACAACACATACAAGCAAATACACAACAGGAAATCTGCAAATTCTCCAAGCCTTCTTTTTTTTATACTCTTGTTGTAATAGCCTAGTTCTTGCACTTGCACAATCTTGAGGTCTAGGCTTTTTCTTCTTGATTACACTTGCACTCAAAGTTTGTATACTTCATTTATTGAGTTGTAATCTTGAATTTTTCTATCATCCAAAATAAGATATACTTGTTAGTGTTCTTATGGTAAGAACACACTTGGGTGATCTTAGGTGTTGAAGATTGTGATACTCTTCATAGGTGTTGAAGGAAGATTGTGGTAATCTCCTTGAAGGTGTTGTAAGAAGATTGTGGTAATCTTCAAGGTGGTGTTGTATTAATTGTGGTAATTAATAAAATCTTTTTTTTTTTGAAATCCACTTCGGATATACCGGGGTGGTAGTAGATTAGGCCCTAGGTGGGTTGAACTACTATAAATCATCGAGTGTTGTTTAATTTCCGCATTTACATTCTTGTCAATTACTTGTTCATTCGAAAAAGAGGGCGATTTGCGAAAAATTGACATAATCTATTCACCCCCTCTAGATTATCGTAGCCACTTGGACTAACACATATTTATATCTATGTTGCTTGATTTATATGAATCTCATGCATGTGTGCTCAAACACATTAGACCCGTTTGGGATTTAACATCAAAATTTGTGAATCTTCACAATTTGATACTAAATTCTAAATTGTCCATTTCTTTGGACAATTTCAGAATGTGTACTTTAATGTGGTTTTGTTATCATACTATTTTGTTTTGTGTACGTGTTAAAATTTAGGTTTGTATCTCTCTTTCATTCTCGGGTGCACTGCAATACGTGTACTTTGAGAATAAATGGGAGATCTTTGCCAAAACGTTCACGTGCATAAAATAAATAGTATGCTAATGAAACCTCATTAAGTAAGTAGACATTCTTGAATGGGATAGGGCCTTTACCAAATAGAGGGAGAAGAAGTGGACAAAATTGCATACATGTATGTAGAATATAATTGAACAATAAATGAGAAAATGACACGCTTTCCCTTACATGCAGTTAGTACATATCGAATGCGTAACTAATATCTTGAGTCGTCTGAGAACATAAGAAAAATGAGTTCGATAGTAGTTGGATGTATGAACGGAGATAGGGTGGATATCTAGCTATGGGGTTTGTTATTGGAGTCGAAACTTTCATTGAGTTTGCTACTGGTAAACCTAGATGGATGGATGGTTCCAAAATTAGGTGTCCATGTAACCAACGTAAGTGTCAAAACATGAAATTTCTCGACATGGACACAGTGAAATTGCACTTGGTCAAACATGGTTTTGTACCGAACTATTATGTTTGGACCTTCCAAGGGGAAACAAATATGCGGTTCGGGGGTGACCCCTGATGTTGGTGGCTCATCTTATGCAGTCAAAGTAGAAGAAACATCAACTGGATACACCACTATGATTCAGGATACTGTATGTGGATGATATAGAAGAGCTACCGAACCCCGAGGCCTAAAAGTTCTTTGACATGATGAAAGCTGCAAATCAACAGTTCTGGCCGGGGTGTGAAACCAGTCAAATCACTATCAATTATCTTTGGTAGTTCGACTAATGAGCTTAAAGTTTGAGAACCGAATGTTTGAAAAATGTTTATATCATCTAACAGAGCTAATGAAAGAGATTGTTTCGGGTAATAATCTAGTCACATATAATTTTTACAGTAGCAAGAAGTTGTTGAGGGGTATGGGGTTACCAGTCAAGAAGATCGATTATTGCAAAAATGGTTTTATGATATATTGGGGCTCATATTCAAATATGACCAGTTGCAAGTTTTGTGACCATCGTCGGTTTAAAAAAACTCATTGTGGGGATGCGAAGTGGCAAAAGCTAATGTAGCATAAAAAAAGATATATTACTTTTACTCCTCGACTGCAGAGGTTGTATGCATCTAATGCTACAACAAAGGATATGAGGTGGCATGCCCAACATTTAGTTGAAGATGGGGTCATGCGTCTGTTAATTATGGTGTTTGCATGTATTTTGGGCATGTTTTTGACTAAAATGAAGTGATATACATGCATTAAATTAGTAATAAGGGTTGTGTTCTTAATGTTTAGAAAAGACATTATGCTTTGCTCATTTTGGGAAAATGACTATTTTGTACCACTTTGTAGTAGTTTGGAGCATTGCGGATAGTAGAACCCTTGAGATATGTGGAACAATGAGTACACGGAATAAGGAGTTGATAGAAGAAAAGTTGGCTGAATCGAGCAGAAATGACCATGCACGGGCAGCCCATACATGTAATGAAAAGGTGACATTTGTTTCGGGATGACGACGGGCAGCCCGTGCGCTTTGGCACAACCCATGCACCTATGTGGATCAAAAATAGGGTGTTTGACTTGACACACGGGCAGCCGTGCGCTTTGGCATGGGTCATGTTTATGCGGGATTTGATAGATTACTTCCTTTTCAAATCGAATTTATCCTTTTAGGGTATAAATTGATAGAAGGCGAACACAATCGAGAAAAGAACATACTTTTACCCTAAAAAAAGAGAAAAGAGCATCCGTCTTCAAGAGAAACCGGATAAAAGTCAAGATCACATCCACGCTTGAGGATTGAAGATTGATTGAGAGATCCATCGATATCCCCGAGTTTTCCTTCTCCGTTGTATTTTATTTTTCATCTAGTTGATATGAATATGGATAATTTGTCTATGAATTCTTCTTTTCCCATGTCCGGCTAAACATCTTGTGATTTAGGGGCTTGGGAGTAGGTTAATTTACTTCTTGTTGGATGATTATTTTTAATTGAATTTATATTTTGAACCCTATTCGAAAGTACTTTGATTTATTGTTTGTTTTATCATTTGACCAATGATTTAGCATGTTTGATGTATCGATTTATAAATCGAGAGATGAGTTTCAATACTAGATCTTGAGTGCTTGACATGTATATATTGCATGATTGAGAAGCCTGTGATTCTTTGTGAGGATTTATTGATCTTTTATGCTTTTAGGAGTTGGTTATTCTATGTTGAGTAGAGATGCTAGCATAGGTAATCCAATCAACATGTTTATTTTCTCTCTCTCTCTCTCTCTCTCTCTCTCTCTCTCTCTCTCTCTCTCTCGAGTAACTTATGTGATCATCTTATAGGGAAGATAAATAATAACTTTGGTTTGATTGATCGATAACAAGAGAGTGATTAATCAAACCATAACCCTAGAATCCATCCATTTATTTGATCTTTTCCTGGTGATTCTTTGCTTTGTTATTTTGTTGTAGAATATTTTCTTAGTTTTTATAAATCATCAATGACAATTTGGATCGTCTAAATAAAATTAGTGCTATTATAATTTCAATACTTAGTACATTAATTCATTAGTCCTTGTGGGATCGACCTTGCTCACCATATCTATTGACTAAGTCGTTCACTTATGGTGAAGCTAAAAAATTAAGCGAACAAGTTTTTGACGTCGTTGCTGAGGACTAATTTAATTAGTAGTACTAATATTGCGATAAATAGTATTATTTTTAATTTAGACACTTTTTCTGCTTAAAAAATGGAAAAAAATAGCTTAGATTTATTAATTTTATTTTTATAGTGTTTGATTTGTTTCTTTTAGTTGGTCTTGGTAGTGCATGAACACTCGCTCCAAGCGAAGACAATTAGAACCATTTATTCCAGAGGTTGAAGCATTCACAAGAAGAATAAGTGCAACTACTAGACGAGCAGTAAGGAATCTAGACCAAGCTATGGAGGATGTGAACGAGAACAATGGGAACAACAATCAGAATAATAGGAACGATCAAGTACCTCAGCCGAAAGTACATGCATCCCAAAAAGCGATTCGCGATTACTTTCGCCCTCAAATAAATTGCAATTATAGTGGAATTGCCCATGTACCAATTAATGCTAATAACCGAGTTAAAACCGACACCGATTTCGATAATTCAACAAAACCGAGTTTGGGGATTTCCAACCGAGGATCCCAATTCTCATCTTGCACACTTCATGCAAATAAGTAACACGATCAAGATGAATGGAGTGTCGGATGATTCTATATGTCTGCACCTATTTTCTTTCTCTTTAAGGGATACAACGAGAAATTGGTTAGGCACATTAACTCAAGGGAGTGTTAATACTTGGAATGATCTGAGCCAGAAATTCTTGTTCAAGTTTTTTCCACCAAGCAAAACACTGCAGCTCAAGGCGAAATCACACGATTCGAGATAACTCGATTACGAACCTTTATATGAGGCTTGGGAGAGATTGAGAGACTTGTTGAGGAGGTGTCCTCAACATGGATTTCCACACGATCACCAACTTTGTTACTTCGACAATGGATTGTTGGGACAAACTAGTTCATTTGTGGATGCTGCAGTGATTAGTGTGAGTTTTGCATGTATGTTGGGCATGATTTTGGATATAATAGGTTGATAAAAATACATTAACTCAGTAAAATGGGTCGTGTTCTCATATTGTGGAAAAGATATTACGCTTTGCTCGTTTTGCAGAATTAAACGATATTTGGAGTACTTTTGTGGCAAGTCGAGCATTGCGGTAAAGAACCGTCAAGAATTGAGCGCTTAACGCAAAGTATGGAGTTGAACCGAATGAAAAAGGGACACGCACGCCCAACCCACGCGCATAGGCATGGCCGTGCGTCCCACAGCAAGATTGAGCATTTGCGGTGATGCACGGGCTGGTCGTGCCTACACGCACGGCCCATGCGTCTATTCAAGCAAAAATCAAACATGCGGCTTGGACGCACGGGCAACTGTGCGCATAGGAACGACCCATGCGTCTCGTGCGGGAATTTTTAATCACACGACATTTGACTTAGGTTTGGCCCGAAGGAAGTATAAATAGAGAGGAGGCGGACCAAAATAAGGACACACTTACTTTTACCCTAGAAAGCACAAAAAGGGCACCCTTCCCTTTGGAGGAATCGAGAGAAAGATCGAGGTCGCATCCACGCTGAGGATTGAAGATTTATCGAGAGATCATCGATATCCCCGAGTTTTTCTTACTCCATTGTATTTTATTTTTCATCTAGTTTGATATGAATATGAACAATTTGTTATGACTTACTTGGATTATTCTATGAGACATATTATCGAGCACCTTGTGAGCATCATGAAATGGTGAATATTTGTTGAGTTGTTGATTGTTATCAATTGGGCTTGATATTTAGTAGTAGTAATTTCAATTCTCCACAATCGTATTGATGTTGAAATATGGGACTTAGTTCTTGATTTAAAACTTGTGGGGATGAGACATTATACTCTTTATGGATAGGAAATGCTAGACATGAATTCACCATATTCTTTTGTTGCTTTGAAATCTCACATATGCTTTTGCTAGGTACAATCTCTAAACAAGTGATTATGGGCCGATGAAGAAGGCTAGAGGGGGAGACCACCACAAGAAGTTCATGGAAACACCCCATTTCCTTAATGAAAAGCCCCCATTCGAGTAGTCTTATAGCATAGGTCCGACCCGGAGGCATAGTGATGAATAGCCAAACCAAAGACGTTGGCCTAACTATCTAATAATTGAATTAGGCCCCACAAAGATACGGGGTAGAACTCTTTGAAGATGCCGACATGGAAAGATGGAATAGGTTGGTCACCCGCCTATGACCCCAACTATATACGTGGATGATGAATGTACCCAAATCCTTGGGTTACATGATGATGTTTGGTGATTATTTGAGAGGGTCGGGTGGACGACATTCATGAGAGGGAGATGGCCGACTTATAGAAGCCTCACGCTTGAATTCCTTAGCACCTTCGAGGTGTTGAAGCAAGGGGGAGCAAATGAACCATTTGAAGTTTAATTCCAGCTGGGCAATGTGCGTAGGCGATTGTCCATCGCCCAACTAAACACCATCTTTGAGGTACCGACTAATGCATCTTTCATAACCTCGAGGGTATATAGTTAGTATGACTTCTGGCGATTACTAGTGGAAACACCAGAAACATGTGTAATGGTCTACGAGGCACGAACTACCAAATCCTCGTGGGTCTGGAATCCGGTATTTTGGTATATTCAGCGGGTAACCTCAGCCTCCGTCTTTGTGAGAGAGAATAATGGGGGCATGACCGTCAGGGAGCTTTATTTGCTATGGTGTATATTGACCAACACACCTTATAACACGATAACCTATTTTGCGAAGAAGATAGACCAGGTGGCCAAGCAAAGTCGGGGCACCATCATGATTGGGGGTATGATTACTCCAATCACCCGACACTTCAACATCAATGTTAGGGCCCTGGATCCAGTTGAGGGTGAAAGGAGGATAAGTTTGGCAGTCTTACGCACCATGAAGATCATTACGGAAGAGGAGGGCGTGTACCTCTTCCAACAACGAGCTGGACATCCATTCCCATTGCCCAACTCGACTCTCACCACAGTGGATAACATCAATAACAGTGCCAATTTTTCACTAAACTCTGAGGCACATGACAGAGTTATACAGGCCATGCTCGCGAGAAAAAGGCAAAGGGTCGTCGGACTCCTAGATGACGATGACTTGGCGGCAAAAGAGATGGAATATTTGGGACACGAAAGGGGGGCTGAGCAGGAATATCAACAAAGGGCAGAGGACATACCTGAGAGTTCTCACAAGGGTGAGGAGCGAGGAGGTTATGACTTTAATGATAGACTATTAGCCCTCGAGGAGCGAGTACAACTGCAATATGATGAAATCCGAGCTTTCAGAATGGAGCAGCAGCAGTGAACGTGGCCGCCGACAGGCGGCAAGAGAAGCTCCTCGAGATGATGCGACATATGACCCAGTGGCACATCTCTCAGGGCCACTATCCACCGCCACCCCCACAGTGAGTCAGATCGAATCCACACTTTTCTTTATTGAAATTCTATCTTTCTTTGTTTGTGATATAATTTCCTTCAAGTTTGGGGGGAGAGATGGTTCATTTTGATATGAAGATGTGGAGAGAATTGTTTTTTTTTTGCATTTCATGTAGTTGCATGTAGAGCATTTAGGTTGTGTTGCATTAGATGCACATCTACAATTATAGCACGCTTATTGCTTTCGTAGGTCTTAGGGAGTGAGTAAAATGGTTTTAATTTTGTGTGTTGCGACTTGGGGGATAATTTGAAAAAAAAATTGTGATGCTTCGATTGGGTGTTGAGTGCGATAGTGATGAGCTGAGCATGAATGATATAGAGCATGTGAATATTGAGAACATGGATTTTATGCTTTGATTTACGAATTTGCAAGCCTGTGAGCTTTTGAGCCTTTACTGCTTTCATTATATGCAATCTTGTTTGTTGATTTGAGTGTATCATTCATGTTGATTAGAATTCTAGAACTTGCTCTGGCATCTCTGTCAAGGCCACATGTTGTATGCGATTTGTGAAAATGGTTGAAGGCCATTTTGTTAAGCCTTTCAAGCCTCTTGCATACCAAATGATATTGAATTCCCTAGTTAGCCAATTTGAGCTTGTTGCCTAATTTTGTCTGATAGCCACGTTTTAAGTCTTAACTTGATATACCTGTTACCCTAAACTTAAGCGTATAGCATGGAGTAAGGGGGTTGAATGAGGTTGAATTGGATGAAATCAAGAATTTAGATAATTGTGCGAGGATTGGTTTATGGGAATAAAAGGAAAAGAAATGATGAATACTCATGAAATAGTCAAAAAAAAAAAAAAAAGAAAAAACCAGCTTTATGGATGAGTACTATGAATGAACTTATAGGCTGGGGATTACAATGTGAGGTGAAATTTTTTTGAGTTCTATAAAGGAAAAGGGGATATAAAAAGTTGATGAAAACGAGGGGTGATTTAAGTAGCATATTGGGTTTAAATGAGGATGGTTGATTCGAATGAAAGATGTGCTTACCAGTTTATACGCTCGAGTTTGAGTCACTTTATCTATATTTCCCTACCCTAACCCAAGAGCCTTCATTACAACCAAATAAAAAAGTCCTTTTTGATTCATGGATTGCATACACTTTAGTGGCGGAGATTTGAGACGATTTAAAAAGCTTAATCATTTATATGATTTGAGCGTAAACACGTTCCTTATACACTTGAGAGGAGAGCATAGACTCGATCTGTGAGAGTCGTGATTCAAAGCATTTGCCATGGTTTTATTGAAACGTGTTATGTGTTAGATATTTGAGGCTTGGTTGATTCATTGCTTGATGCCTATGGATAAGAAGCATGAGTTTTGTTGTGTTGTTCTTGATTATTGATTTTCATTCCTCCCACTTGTGTTTTGTCTTGTTTATAAAGCGTTGACCGGGACTATCAACAATTTAAGTTTGGGAGTTTGATTAGTGTGAGTTTTGCATGTATTTTGGGCATAATTTTGGATATAATAGGTTGATAAGCATGCATTAACTCAGTAAAATGGGTCATGTTCTCATATTGTGGAAAAGTTATTACGCTTTGCTCGTTTTGCAGGAATTAAATGACATTTGGAGTATTTTGTGGCAAATCAAAGCATTGCGGTAAAGGACCGTCAAGAATCGAGCAATTACGCAAAGTATAGAGTTGATCCGAATGAAAAGGGGACACACACGCCCAGCCCATACGCATAGGCACGACCCATGCGTGGTCCTTACAGCAAGATTGAGCCTTCGCAGTGACGCATGGGTTGGTCGTTCCTACACGCACAACCCGTTCATCTGTTCAAGCAAAAATCGAACTTACGGCTAGACGCACGGGCAGCCCGTGTGCATAGGCACGGCCCGTGCATCTGTGCGGGAATTTTAGAATCGCGCGGTGTTTGACTTTCGTTTGGCCCAAAGGTAGTATAAATAGAGAAGAGGCAGAACAAAATGAGGACACACTTACTTTTACCCTAGAAAGCACAGAAAAGAGTACCCTTCTACCGGAGGAATCGAGAGAAAGATCAAGGTCACATCCACGCTTGAGGATTGAAGATTGATCGAGAGATCATCGATATCCCTGAGTTTTTCTTACTCCATTGTATTTTATTTTTCATCTAGTTTGATATGAATATGAACAATTTATCTATGAGTTATTTATACCCCATATTCGGCTAAACACTTTGTGATTTCGGGGTTTGGGATTAGGTTAGTTAACTCTTGTTTGATGTTTAGTTTAAATTGAAGTTATTAATTTGAACCCTATTCGAGTACTTTGTTTTAATCTTGTTTTATCATATGGCCAGTGGTTTAACTTGCTTGATATATTGATTCATAATTCGATAAATGAGTTTCAATACTAGATCTTGAGTGCTTGACATGAATATTTTGCATGATTGAGAAGTCTGTGAGTATTTGTGAGGATAACTGATCTTTTATGCTTTTGAGAGTTGTTTATCTTATGTTGAGTAGAGATGCTAGAATAGATAATTCAATCAATATTTTTATTGTGTCTCGAGAGAGGATAAAATACCTTTGTGATCATCTTATAGGGAAGATAGATAATAACTTTGGTTTTGATAAATCGGATAACAAGAGGGAGATTAACTGAAACCATAACCCTGGAATCCATTCATCTTCTTGATCTTTTCAATCGTAGCTTTTGCTTTGTTCTTTTTATGATAAAATATTGTCTTGGTTTTATAAAACAACAATCACTTTTCGATCATCTAAATAAAAATAATAATATTATAATCTTAATACTTAGTGCAGCGATTTATTAGTCTCTGTGGGATCGACCTTCCTTACTCTATCTATTAACTACGTCGTTCACTTGCGGTGAAGCTAAAAATAAGGCGAACATGCAGCAGAAGGGGCTTTATTAGTGAAAATCCCACAAGATGCATTCAATTTGCTTGAGGAGATGACGATGAAGAATTATCAGTGGCCCTCCGAGAGGACAAATATCAGAAGGGTAGTGAAGTTTCTGACTCAGATCCAATCAAAGCATAACAGCTCATATGACTGCTTTGACGAATCAGTTAAGTGTTTTGACTCAAGGGGCAAAGGCCAACATGGTTGCAAATAATGGGGGACTTCAGTAGGATCATACGGAAGAGGCTCATTATGCCAATAACCGTAATACCAACAATTTCGGGAATAATCCGACTCCTACTCATTATCATCCGGATTTGATGAATCATGAAATTTTTCATATGCTAATACGAAGAATGTGATTGAACCACCACCAGGATTTAGTGTGACGAATGTATTTATTAATGCGGAGGTAAATCCATCCATGGAGGAAGTGTTCACTTTATTTATGAGTCGACGAGTTCATTTATGAATGAAACAAGAAATTAATTTAATAAAGTCGAGGCTAAATGGATAAGATTGAGGCACATGTTACATAATTGGCCAATACCATGGGAACACAAATGAAAAATCTTGAAACACAAATTGGTCATTACCCACGATCATAGGAGAACAAGATCGAAGGGCCAATTTATGAGCAAACGTAAGTCAACCCAAGGAAGGACGTGTAACGACATTCATCCGAGGAGTGGTATAAAATATGAGGGGCCAAAGATTCCTAAAAATCGAGAAAATTCGGAGACACACACGGCCCGTGTGTGTACGCACGATCAACTGTGTGCCTCCCTTAAAATAGAATTTCAACCACTGGAAAAGAGAACACTATAACAAACGGCGAAATTAAGGTCGATGATGGAAACAAGGCACAAAAAGATGAACAAAAAGGGGCTGAGAAGCTTAAATCTTCTTCTAACTTTGATCTTTCAAAAGTTTCTATTCCACTTTCTTTTCCTCAACGCTTTCAAAAGAAAAAAGTTAGATGCCCAATTTGCTAAATTTTTTGACATCGTTAAGAAATTGCACATAAACATACCTTTTGCAGATGCCTTAGAGCAAATGCCCAACTATGCAAAGTTTTTAAAGGATGTGATGTTCAGGAAGAGAAAGATTGCGAGTTTGAGGCGGTAACTTGATCAAGAGTGCAAAGATCATCATTCAAAGAAAACTACCTCTAAAGCTCAAAGATCCGGGGAGTTTCACAATCCTTTGCACAATAGGGAGTGTTTTCTTTAATAGAGCATTGTGTAATTTTGGTGCTAGCATTAACTTAATGCCTTTGTCAATTTTCAGGAAGCTTGGATTAGGAGAAGTCAAGCTATCCATTGTTGCATTGCAGCTTGCTGATAGATCACTGACATATCCAAAGAGAATAATAGAAGATGTGTTAGTAAAGGTAGATAAGTTCATTTTCCCAGTGGATTTCTTGGTGCTGGACATGGAGAAAGATCACGATGTCCCACTCATACTTGGACGTCCATTCCTAGCCACTGGCAAAGCCCTAATAGACGTGCAGAAAGGAGAACTCACATTACGGGTTAATGATGAGCATGTGTTATTTTCTATTTATCATGCTATGAAATCTCATGATAATGTAGAGAGCTATAATTCCTTAGTAGTCGTTGATTCATGTGTCAATGTTCAAGACTTGTGTGACTGTGTTTGTGCTTTAGATCATGTGCATGAATCACCCAACACAGAGAAAGTCAAAGAATTGAAGGATGAATGACAAAATTTGGGAAAAGGCGAATTTCCAGAAACACCCATGGACCGTGTGGATATGCACATGCATCCCGTGTGCATCACAAATCACTTGGTTCTGACCCCAGAACTCAAATCCTTTCCTGAAAATCTCAAGTATGCATTCCTAGGTGAAAACGACGCAAATATGGCACATGACCTATGCGTGAAGCAATCAATAGATGCATTTAAAGGGGATGCGAGTTGAAATGGCAGGGAGAAAAGCACGAGTATGTTACAGAGATCTCTCATCAGTGGACCGCAACGTCGGATAGACATTGAGGTCACTACCCACCACCGCCTTCTCAGTGAGTTAAAAAGTTGTCTCTCTATCATTTAACATGTGCACGATATAATTTCATTCAAGTTTGGGGGAGAGAGTTATTTTGATCTAGAGGGAATATGGAGATAATATTTTTTTGCATTTCATGTAGTTTTGCATGTAGAGCACTTAGGTTGCATTGCATTTGAAGCATGTTTATAGTTTTAACACGTTTATTACTTTCATAGGTTCTTTTGGAGAGAGTAAACAATGGATCGATGTTATGTGATGTGATTCAAGTGATTATTTTGCAAATCCTTGTGTTGTTTTGATATGGTGTTGAGTTTGAATTGATTAGGATGATAATTGATGATATTGAGCATGTGGATATTGAAACATGGGTTTTATGCTTTGATTTATGGATATGCAAGCCTGTGAGCTTTTGAGCCTTTACTGCTTTCATCATATGGAGATTTGCTTTTGTAGAGTGTATCATTCATGTTGTTAGAACTCCGGAACTTGCTTTGGTATCTCTGTCAAGACCACATGTTGTGTGCAATTTGTGAAAGTGATTTAAAGCCATTTTTGTTTTATCATTTCAAGCCATTAGCCTACCCGATTATATTCAATTCCTAGTTAATTAATTTGATCATATTGCCTTATTTTTTTTTTTTTTTTGAGAATTATTGCCTTATTTTATTGATAGCCACATTATGAGTCTTGATTTGATATATCTTTTGTCCTAAAGTTGGGCTTATAGAATTGAGTGAGTTGGTTGAAGGAGGATGAAATCAATGAAATCGTAATGTAGATGAATTCGCAAGAGTTGATTTATGGGAATGAAAAAAATGAATGCTCATGAAAGAGTCGGAAAAAAAACGGCACTAAAAAATGACTCTATAATTGCGTTTTCTATTTGTGAACTCGTAGGCTTGATTCATAATATGATTTAGAGGAAGTTCATTGTTGCAAAAGAAAAGGCTATGAAGAGTTGATGTAAAAAAAAGGGTGGTTTGAGAAGTTTAGGTTACTAATGAGTTCATTAGTTGGTGCTTCTTATATAGAATTCATTGATTTGACTTAGATTATGCTTACTGTTCTATATGCTCAAGTTTGAGTCACTTTACCCATACTTTCCTCTCCTAACCAAAGAGCCTTCATTACAACCGAATGACAAAGTCCTTTTGATTCATGAATTGCATACACTTTAGTGGTGGAGATTTGAGACGATTTGCAAGTCTATGGTAGTTTTTCTTCATTGAATTTATTTGAGCGTAAACATGTCCTTTATACACATGAGGAGAGAGTATACACTTGACCTGCGAGATTCGTGAATTCAAAGCATTTGCCATGATTATATTGAAACATGTTTTATATTGGAGATTTGAAGCTTGATTGATTCATTACTTGATATCCATGGATAAACAACATGATTTCTTGGAGTTGATCTTCTGATCGCACACAATTCATTCCTCCCATACATGCATTTTTGATTTGAGTAGCGTTGACCGGGACGCGTTCAACGAGTTTAAGTTTGGGGGTTTGTTAATTATGGTTTTTGCATCTATTATGGCATGTTTTTGACTAAAATGAAGTAATATACATACATTAAATTAGTAATAAGGCTTGTGTTCTTAATGTTTAGAAAAGATATTACATTTTGCAGAAAATGACTATTTTGTAGCACTTTGCGGTAATTTGGAGCATTGCATATAGTAGAATCCTTGAGATATATGGAACAATAAGTACACGAAGTAAGGAGTTGATACGAGAAAAATCGGCTGAATCGGAGCAGAAATGACCACGCACGACCTATGCATAACCCGTGCGCTTTGGCACAACCCGTGAACCTATGTGAACAAAAATTAGGAGTGTTCTACTTAACGCACGGGTAGCAGTGCACTTTGGCACGGGTCATGCGTCTCGTGCGGGATTTGACAGATTACTTTCTTTTCCAATTAGAATTTATCCTTTTAAGGTATAAATTGATAGGAGGCGAACACAATCGGAAAAAAAACATACTTTTACCCTAGAAAATAGAGAAAAGAGTATCCGTCTTCAAGAGGAACCGGGAGAAAAGTCAAGATTGCATCCACGCTTGAGGATTGAAGATTGATTGAGAGATCCATCGATATCTCTGAGTTTTCCTTCTCCATTGTATTTTATTTTTTATCTAGTTGATATGGATATGAATCATTTGTCTATGAATTCTTTTTTTTCCCATGTCCGGCTAAACATCTTGTGATTCCGGGGCTTGGGAGTAGGTTGATTTACTTTTTGTTGGATGATTGTTTTTATTTGAAGTTATTTTGAACCATATTTGAGTACTTTGATTTATTGTTTGTTTTATCATTTGGCCAATGATTTAGCATGTTTGATATGTTGATTCATAAATCGAGAGATGAGTTTCAATACTAGATCTTGAGTACTTGACATGAATATGTTGCATGATTAAGAAGTCTGTGATTATTTGTGAGAATTTATTGATCTTTTATGCTTTTGGGAGTTGATTATTCTATGTTGAGTAGAGATGCTAGCATAGGTAATCCAATCAACATGTTTATTTTGTCTCGAGAAAGAGAGAGTGAATAACTTATGTGATAATCGTATAGGGAAGATGGATAATAACTTTGGTTTGATTGATCTGATAACAAGAGAGTGATTAACTGAAACCATAACCCTGGAATCCATACATTTACTTGATATTTTCCCTGGTGATTCTTTGCTTTGTTAGTTTTGTGGTAGAATATTTTATTAGTTTTTATAAATCATCAATCACAATTTGGATTGTCTAAATAAAATTAATGCTATTATAATTTCAATACTTAGTTCATTAATTCATTTGTCCTTGTGGGATCGACCTTGCTCACCATATCTATTAACTAAGTCGTTCACTTGCGGTGAAGCTAAAAAATTAGGTGAACAACGTCACCCATCAAATTCTCTGGCGTGGAATCATTTCAGCCAGACCCATCCCGACTTTGCAGGAATGTTAGGCTGGGTCTTTGCACCAATGGTTTTCAGTCGTTTTCACAGTATGGACAACAATATTCATCGTGTCCAGTAATACTAACACCATACAATTTGCCTCCTTGGATGTGTATGAAGGAGCAGTATATGTTTTTAACTGTGTTGGTTCCAGGGCCTCGGAACCCGAAGGATAGGCAGGATGTTTACCTACAACCGCTAATAGCGGAGTTGAAACATCCGTGGGAGGTTGGTGCTCATTCATACGACATATCAAAGAAGCAGAACCTTCAAATGTGAGTTGCCCTCATGTTGACAATTAGTGACTTCCTTGCTTATTCGATGTTTTCGGGGTGGAGTACAGCTAGAAGATTAGCTTGTCCATACTGCAAGGATAAATTAGATGCATTCACACTTAGGTGAAACGGAAATAAATCATGGTTTGATAATCATCGCAAGTTCCTTCCTACGGATCACACATATCGAATATATAAGCAGACATTTAGAAGAGACAAAATTGTTACCACTCTTCCCCAACTGTTCCGCTAGGATCCGAAATACTTAGAGAGTTAGAGATGTTGGTCTAAATAAGGTCACAGAACTTGATGTAACATATATTAACAGGCGTATTTCAAAAACATGTGGTTGGAAAAAAAAAAGCATATTTTGGGATTTTCCATATTGGAGCTCCAATTTGATACACCACAATTTGGATGTTATACACATAGAAAAGAATGTGTTTGACAATGTATTCAATACGGTGATGAATGCCAAACGAAAAACAAAATACACATCTAAATCTGGGGATGAGTTGAATGGATACTGTAATCAACCTGAGTTGGAGCGGGCAGTGCCACTGGAAAGTACCCGAAAGCTTGTTACACACTTGATAAGCAGTCTAAGACTGCATTGTGTGAATGGGTGAGTAGTCTCAAATTCCCCGATGGATATGCATCACAGTTTGGTCGATGTGTTGATATGAAGAACCTTAAGTTGTATGTAATGAAAAGTCAAGATTGTCACGTGTTCATGCAGAGGTTAATACCAATTGCATTTCGTGAATTGCTTCCCGCACATGTTTGGAAGACTCTCATAGAATTGAGCTTGTTCTTTAAAGATCTCACTTCTATTGTTATTGGAACCAACAACATGATACGGCTTGAGAGAGACATACCATTAATTCTGTGTAAACTTGAACGTATATTTCTGCCAAATTTCTTTGACTCTATGGAGCATCTACCGATTCACTTAACCTATGAAGCAAGGATTGCTGGTTCAGTGCAGTATAGATGGATGTATCCATTTGAGAGGTATAACAGTTTTCTATATCAATGCGATTTGATTATATCAAATAGTCATCGCTTATATATCAAATATTTTTGAATTGGTACCTTCGCAAGCTAAAACGTAATGTAAAAAACAAAGCGAAGGTCGAGGGCTCCTTATCAATACATACTTGGTGGAAGAAGCATCCTCATTTTGGACCATGAGGAAAATATTTCAGTATTCAAGCATCAAGGTATAGCTTTTAGAAAGGAGAAAATGAGATTTATGAATGACAAAGAGTGCAAAGAAGCTCGTATCTATATTTTATTAAATTGTGATAAGGTTCGACCATATATTGTGTACGTATAATCTTATTCAATCTTAATTAATTAATTCAATATATATGCCTTCAATTGCAATGTTTATGTTGTTAGCATTGATTCGTTTTAAAGCATATACACTGAGCACATAAAGCTGGGACAACCAAACATTTCAGATGCTCAACTCGATAGTAAATTGGAAAGTGAGTTTGTAGGGTGGTTCGAGCAATATCTGAGATCTTTAAACAATTCAGCTATATTTAAATAAAATGATTTCACTTCAATATGTGATATCTTTACACATCGTTTATATTTGATGTCAATAGGCACATGATCCTTTGAACAATGTTTCCAACGAATTCATCAAGAGTCTTGCAAAGGCCCACTAAAATCCGTTGTTACCTATCCCAAATATTATGCGAATAGATTTAAATTCAATACTATTGGCCATGGTTCAACTAGATCTACTATGAATAGCGGGGTTCTGATCAAAGGGGCAAATCACATTGTAGATGAGAGCGATTATTATGGTCGTTTGTTGGAAGTTGTGCGCTTGGAGTATCCAGGTTTGCCGATCAAGAGGACAATGTTGTTCAATTGTGAGTGGTTTGATCCAACAACTACGCGTACAAAGATCCATCATCAATACAAGCTCGTAGAGATAAATCATAAGCGTCATTTCAATCGACACGAACCATTTGTTTTAGCTATTCAAGCCACACATTTTTACTATTGTACGTATCCTAGTTTGAAACACGACAAGACAGACTGGTGGGCCATTTGTAAGATTAAAGCTAGATCTAAAGTAGAAGTTATTCAATCGTTTATAGCTCTATTATTTCAAGAGAAAACCATATATATACATGATCCGATATAAGTAGATAATGACCCAATAACTTTGGATGAGTCATCTGATGATATTATAGAACTTGGAGATGAACTGGTTAACATTGAGGATGAGCTTGAGTTAGATGAAAAAAGAGATGATCAAAGTGAAAATTTAGATATAGAAGAGAGCGGCAATTATAGTGAAGGTTATTCTTAGATGATTCTTTAGTAAGTTTGCATATTATCAAATAAAATAAAATACATCAAATATCATTGGTTAATTCAAAAACACTATTCAAAAGTATAATTACAAAAACTACCTTCAGGTGTTGCCTAATTACCAATATAACTCCAATTATCTTTTAAAATTACAATTGCCTATGAAATTGTTACAAATAACTCCCCCGTTGTTTGTATTTAACTAACAAATACTCCTCTTGAGGGAGAAATTTGTAAAAAAGAAACAAATATTAATGGGTGTTTGTAATTTTTTAAAAATAATTGATGATAATATGTGATGGTAATAACACCATCTCGTCAATATTGATTGTGTAATAAATTATGCGTGGAAGCATTACAATAGTAATATTGATATTTCTACATTTGTCTTGTCTCAGCTGTTATATATATGCGCCGATGCTTATGTTATTTTCTTCATTTTTATTTCTTTCAGATGACTAGAGGCCGAGCTAGTAAAGGCAGTAGAGATGGTAAGGGGCGTGGACTAAATGATAGTTCATCGACATCACCGCGCATGAGCCACCGTAGCATCTTCCTCCGTTGATCGAGGATGTGATGGACTTGGATGCACCTACGCCAGGTTTTGGGAACGATGATCCTGCATCTCATGTCGGGCCATCAATGTCTACTTCATCCACACCTACACCATGTGGTTCGGCCCAGCGTGTCTTTGCCCCAACGCTTATATGGTGAGTCCTAAGTAAGTAATGATATTTCCCTTCCATTCTTTCTCCTAATATTTATATAAAAATACTAGTATATAAAGAATGAAATAGAAATATATAACTGTGAAAAAAGTTTGTGAGTTCACAAAACTCCCTAATTGGATTAATTTTCCTATAATCATCACTTTTTACAGGATATGAATCAATAACATATGAAATATAATACCAAGTGTCATCTAGTTAACTTGAATTAAATTAAACCTTGGTTTGTTCTTTAAAAATAAAAAGACAGAATAAGAACAAACGATTTAGTCTAACTGCAAAAAAAAAAAAAAAAAACTCAACTATCTTTCAAAATTACAGTATGTTGTCATTGTTGTTAATTTGTAGATTGATGCCCGATACGATTTCAAGTGATATTATCAAGATTTTCAAGCAGAGTATCCACGTAAATGGATACAATTGGAAGTGTGTATCAGATGATAAGAAAGAACATTACTTTGAGGAGTTCAAGGTAAGTTAAGTAACTTGATATTCATGCATATTACTATATAGTTGTTGATTTTCTACCTTAAAATAGTTAATGCGTGTTGAACATTATGGTGTTGGTTTGTTTTTGTTTAGGTTTGTTGATTTTCTGTCAGAAAATAGTTTAATTTGTGTTGAACACACTGTTAATATTGGTGAATATATATGGTGTTGGTATTGTTGGTGAATATTTGAGTTGTTTTTGTTTAGATTTCACCAGACATGTCAATTTTTAGGGGAAATACTGTCGATTGTTTTTATGTTATTTTGTTGAGATATATTTGATTATACTTTATTTGTTGTGTTTGTTTCATATTATACCTTGGCATTATTTATTTTTAGGAAAATTATTGTCGAATTTTACTTAGTCTATATTATTTTGATATACTGCGCATAATTGTATTTTTGTTTGCAAAAGCACTATATGGGGTCGAATGAGACAAATTCATGCGTGCGTGTTCATGCATCGGGCCTCGAGAATAATCTTTGTGACATGATAAACAAATTTAAAACTAAGAAAGACAAAAAAAGAAAGTCACCTTGTCTGCCCGATGACGTATGGAAGACCTGGTTGGTCTATTGAGTCAATTAGAGGTTGTTGCTATTTTCGAGAAGGCGAGCAACAATAGGATGTCCGAGACATGCAAATCTGGATCTGAAATTGTTCTCGCCACTCTTGAGGGTCCCGCTCTGACATTGGACTTGCTATTGCCTTTGTAAGTTATTTTAGTTTTAATTTTAATTATTCGAAGTTTATATAAAATTAATATGAGATTTTTTTAATACTTGTCTTTTTGGATGAAAGAGAAGGAGATCAAGGCGGAGATCGGTACTACGTACGATACTTTTTGCGTATGCATATGAAGTAAGATGGTACATTTGTGGATGGGAAGTCTAAGCAAGTAGTTGTAAGTATAATTATAGAATAATTTTAAATTATTTATAAATATCTTTCTATGGTTTTTTGTAATGTAAGTTAAAGTTTTTTTGCAGGAGGACGTGGAGACACGTTTAGCTATTGCACCGGAGGCCAGAGAGGAGCCCACAGAGATGAACATGATTTTCCTCGATGTTGTTGGGATAAAGAAGCAGCGGGTGTACGGTCTTGGGACTCAGGCGTTTGTTTACCAACTTTGGTGGTCCTAGCATTCCTCCTACCGTTCCACCATTCGATGAGGAGATATTGAGAAGACAGTCACACAAAGGTGACCGGCCAAAGCGAGTCACGCAGCGGATGTAATATCCATGCTTCTTTTAAATTGTGGATAAATTAAGGCTAAATTAGGGTTGCTTAGAACCAATTATGGGAATGATTTAGAATTTTGAAACCCTAACTTCTCTAATTTTGGGGATTTAATTTCGATTCACTTTAAGGAATAAAGGAAGGTCAATTTTTACACAAGGAAAAATCATGATAATAATAGAAGGAAATCAAATATGCATTTACGGCATGTAAATCCAATATTTTTGGCATTAAAATTTCAGCAAATAACCTTACCATATATTCTTTGAATCCTTCGCCTATAAATTGGAAGCCTCCCCTAGGGTTTTTCTTCACAATTTCTACTCCAAGCAATAAGGTAAAACTCTTCTTCTTCTTAAAACACCCGCCACCATCCATCCAAACATCAAACCCCAAAACCAAAACCCTAAATAAAAACCAAGGAAAGAGAAAGAAAAATAAAGGAGGCGAGAGAAGCCGGTTGTCGCCATGACCGCTGATCGCCGCCGTCGGTTGCCGTAGTCGGAGATGAAAGAGAGATAAGAAAGGAGACGAGGAACCTGAATTCTAGGCTTTCACACTTGCATTTATTTTCACGAAGCTACTACATTCAAGGTGGAGTTTTCTGCTTATTGTTTATTTTAAATGCCTTGTATGATTGTTATATGTATGGACACGTTAAACATGACATGACACAAATGTACTTAATTGTACATGCATGAACATACTTAATTGGACACCCACAATTGGCCTGCGAGCATTGTTTGATCAGACCATGAAAATCGTAGGTGTGTATACTATGATGATTATGCTTGCATATTTAATTTTGACTATGCGTCCCCACTGGACTGTTGAATGCTCACCCCATGTTTAATTCCCACAGATGAACGAATAAATCGGAGCATCCCAGAGAGAGGGCGATGGAAGTCATCAAGGAATTTAAAAGGCCACTTATTTTAAATTATTTAATGATGCACAAGACTTGACATTTTCTTTTCTTTGAGATTTTGTTTTAATTTTTTCAGACATATTTTTATGAGTATTTCGTATTTTTTGGACAAGTCGTAATATCTATTTTCCTTTAAAATTTGTTTTCAAGCTTTGGCCTGTTTTTAGCACTTTATAAATCGTATATTGTGTTTTATGAAATTGGGATGTTACAAAGTGGTATCAGAGCGGGTTTATCTTTCCTGTAGACTTGCTAAACTGTTTAAAAAAAAGAATGGGTCTTGATTTTTTTTATGAAGATAACTTTACTTTCAAATAAAATAGTAACGGTAAAGAAGTCGACTACCACCACCTCATGCCACGCCGACTCTGAAGTGAAAATATATTATTTGTCATATGTATTTTAAATTGTTCAATATATACATCCATGTGATTTATTTTTTCTACGACTATAGTCATATTGATAAATGATAAGAGATTGATTTTTTTTTCTAAGTTAAGGTAAGAAACAGAATTTTGAGGACGAAAATATTTTTAAGGGTGGTAGAATGTAATACGTGTAATCCATTTGAATTGGAGATAAAATTAGAGTTTGACTAGAATCAATTTGGGGATTGATTTAGAATTTTGAAACCCTAAATTTCCTAATTTGGGGATTCAATTTCTGATTTTATTTCGAATAAAGGAAAATTAATTTAATAAAGGAAAGAAATCAAAAATGCATTTACGGCATGTAAATCAAGTATTTTTGGTAATAAAATTTTAGCAAATAGTCTTACCATATATTATTCGAATCCTTGATCTATAAATTAAAAGCTTTCCTAAGGTTATTCTTCACAATTTTCTACACTAAGCAAGAAGGTAAATTCTTCTTCTCATTCTTCCTCTACAACCGCCACCACCGTGCTCCACCCACCGCCGCCGACACACCCTTACCATGGCCACCCTCATCTCAAACCCTAAGCCCCAAAACCCAAAACCAAAACCAAAAGAGAAAAACCAAGGAAAAGAGAAAAAAAAAGAATAAAAGGAAGAAATAGAGGGGAGATGGAGAGGAGTCGGTGCCGCCACATCGCCGGAGAGAAAAAGAAAAGAAAAGAAAGGAGACATGGAACTTTAATTCTAGGCTTTCACTTGCATTTATTTCCACGAAGCTACTACATTCAAGGTGAGGTTTACTGCTTATTGTCTATTTTAAATGCCTTGTATGATTGTTATATGTATGGGCACGTTAAACATGACATGACACGAAAGTACTTAATTGTACAAACATGAAGGTACTTAATTGTACATGCATGAACATACTTAATTGTACACCCACAGTTGACCTCCAGACATTGT
Source organism: Rehmannia glutinosa (assembly GCA_016081115.2). Taxonomy (NCBI): domain Eukaryota; kingdom Viridiplantae; phylum Streptophyta; class Magnoliopsida; order Lamiales; family Orobanchaceae; genus Rehmannia; species Rehmannia glutinosa. The sequence goes on from JABTTQ020000579.1 coordinate 118,089, forward strand.
TTGATCAAACCATAAAAACCATAGGTGTGTATATTGTGATGATTATGCTTGCGTATTTAATTTAGACAATGCGTCCCCACTGGAATGTTGAATGCTCACCCCATGTTTAATTCCCACGAGATGAATGAAGGAGTCGGAGCGTGCGCGAGAGGGGACGATGGAAGTCATCAAGGAATTTAAAAGGCCACTTAATTTAAATTATTTAATGATGCACGAGACTTGACATTTTCTTTTCTTTGAGATTTTTTTTTAAATTTTTCGGACATATTTTTATGAGTCTTTCATATTTTTGGACAAGTCGTAATATCGATTTCCCTTTAAAATGCGTTTTCAAACTTTGTCCTATTTTTTATCATTTTGTAAAATCGCGTATTATATTTCATATCGCTATTTAGTGACGGATAACGTAATCCGTTGCCAAGAAATTAACGACGAGTTAAATAAAGATAAAAAAATTCGCCGCTAAAATATTTAGCAACGGATTTTATGGATTTAGCGGACGTAACACTACGATTTTCTTGTAGTGTGCATGAATCGGCATGAATTAATTGAACGGCTGAGGCCCTTGTGTGATTTGAATCATTTTATGAAGTGATCATGACTTGTAGTCTTGTACATTCGCGCACTTTAACTTTTTCATTACATAAAGATAATAAATTGATCCAACTTCAAATTATACACTTGATTTCTAATCCTCCTAACTCCATTGAACGCATATTGTACTATACCCAAAAGTACCTTGATATTAAGCTTAAATAGAGTTTTATATCCAATTGTGATTAAAAACTTTCAAGTGTGCTTTACAACATTTATAACTCACAACAATATTATTTAATACATATATCATGTTGAATACAAAGTTACAGGATCGGGAATCCTTCAAATGGCAAATTGAGAAAAAGAAGATTACAAGAAAGCTGAACTAGCTATTACAAAAGATAGAACTTTCGGAAGCCGAGTCGAGATGAATCTCTTTCCGCAAAAGCAATTACGTCGGCTAGTGCTCACGGTTTGACGTATTGCTTCCAAAGATGAAACGCTTACGTCTTACGTGTAGTAGCACCACTAACACGAAGCACCTTCGAACTAGAAATGTGTTGAAGTAGTTCTTTGGACTTAGTGCGAGAATGCGAGAAAATGATTGTATGCTTTTTGATGGAGTATGAATTTTGTGTATCAAAGCGCAATGCACAAACATGTATAAATAGCCAACCATTCCACTGCGGGGAGAAAAAACGGGTAGTGGGCATTAATCATTTGTAACAACCAAGGTGTTACACCCCACTCTTGCATAACTTGATCGGTAGTGGGCTAACTTCGGATGACCACCACTGCAGGAGTTACAACTCCAACATCCGGACACCTACAATGTCCAGATTCATTGGGCTCAATAGTCCATCATCACTCGAATCGGGCAAGCCCATTTTCGAGTGGCAAAACTTTAGTGGACTGGACCCTGGCCCGATAGGGTCGGGCCGCCCCGCCCATGCATGCCCATGCCCAAGCCCATGCCCAAGCCAGTCCCAGGCCCAGGCCCAGGCCGGGCGGGCGCGCGCGCGTGTGGCCCACTTGTGATCATCCACTTGTGTTATAGTTTATACAACAAATAACACCTTCTAGTAAATAAACTAGGATAAACTATGATTTTTATTCCATGTGGGATAAGGCATAAGCCTTTCATCTCCCTTTAAATAATCTTTACATAATGCCCATTTATGTGGCTACCTTCGTGTATTAATTTCTCACTCACCGAAATTCGGTTTTGAGAAATAAAAAATACTACGAACATCTACTCGGAACGTAGATTACTAATATATAATTTAATTCCTCCAGAATTAAATATTTAGCCACCGAAAAATTGGTCAAAGTCGGGTCGATACCCTCTTTATCAAAACCAAAATTTCCAACAATCCCCCACATGAGTGGAAATTAATGTATGCATGAATGCAGACACGCAAACCAGTCCTCAAGAGACAATATTGCATTCGGAAAGGTAGCTTATGGCTTTGAACCTTCCGTAGTCAATACCATCGGGTACACTGGCGGCTTAGTGGACGCAATGCCTTGAACTATTCCTCCACGGTGTATACCGAGTCAACAGTATTAACACAATAAGGTCTCAACACCTTCTATTCTCACGTTTTGTGTCCGTTTCGGCCATGGACACCACTTTGGATTCATAAGTGTTGCTTTGAAGCGGCCCGCACTTCTCACTTATATAGGTGATCTCCTATCCGAGTATCCTGCCATACTCAACCTCAACGAGGTGTAGGAATCATTAAAAGTCAAATGACTTAGCCTCACCACAACTTTGCAGGTGTTTCAACACTTGGTTTTGCTTTCTAGGGATGGGTTATAACATTGTTTCCAAGTGTTACAACATAACCTTCATAGTTTAGTTTTCCCATTGAACCAAGTTCTTGGGATCTCCAAATCATCATGGTTGGGTTACCACTATGATGGTTATTTTTACTTTGTGGACTTCAAGCCCATTCCTCAGCAATTTACCCAATTGATCTCGATTCGATCCTTTTGTCAAAGGATCGCCAAATTATCTTTTGACTTTACGTAGTCAATTGACATCACACCATTTGAGATCAATTGTCTAACGGTATTGTGTCTCCGACGAATATGTCTAGACTTACCATTATACATATTGCTCTGTGCCCTTCCTATAGCCGCTTGGCTATCACGGTGAATCATCATAGAAGGCACAAGGCTTCCTCCAACATGGAATATCTTCCGAGAAAGTTTGAAGCCACTCTGCTTCTTCACGGACTTTATCCAAAGCTATAAACTCGATTCCATGGTGGACCGAGCTATACACGTTTGCTTCATGGACTTCCACGATACCGCACCACCTCCAATGGTGAATATGTATCCACTAGTTGAATAAGAATCTTTCGAATCGAAATCCAACTAGCATCACTATATCCTTCAATGCAATTTGGATATCTTGAGTAGTATAGCCCATAATCCAAGGTATACTTCAAGTATTTTAACACCCTGGTTAACGCTTTCCAATGCTCATGGCTTGGATTGCTCGTGAACCTACTCAACATATTTGAGGGGGTAGGCCAAGTCCGGACGTGTACAATTTGTGATGTACATCGACTACCTATTATACGTGAGTATTCCATCCGAGCCACGGTTAGTCGCTTTTATTAGCAAACTTGATTTATACTTAAATCAATGGGCATCTTTGACGGTGAATCAAAAGCATTGAATTTCTTGAGCACTTTCTCCACATAGTGGGATTGTGACAAGATAATTCCATTAGGAGTTCTGTTGATTTTTATCCCAAGGATTACATCGGCTAGTCTCCATATCCTTCATGTCAAAGTTCCTCTTTAACATTTTTAGTCTCCATGATATCATCATGACTACGCCCATGATTAACAAATCGTCTACATGTATAGACAAACTATGACAAATGCTTCGATGTCCCTTTGACATATACGCATTTTCACACTCGTTGATTTTGAATCCATTTGACAACATCGTATTGTCAAACTTAAGATGCCATTGTTTTGGAGCTTGTTTGATCCGTACAAGGATCTTATTAACTTGCACACCTTCTTTTCTTGACCAGGTGCAACAAACCCTTCAGGTTGTTCCATGTATATTTCAAAGATCTATCTCTCCATTCGAAAACGCCGTCTTGGCGTCCATCTCGATGAATCTCTAGATTGTGCAAAGCGGCGAATCGCAAGAAGCACCGAATAGACGCAATCCTCGTTCTTTGGAGAATAGGTGTCAAAGAAGTCATATCTTTCTTTTTGTTTAAAGCCTTTGGCTACAAGCCGTGCTTTATACTTATCAATAGTTCCATCTGCTTTATACTTATTCTTTAGGATCCATTTACATCCTAAAGGTTTATGACTGACGGGGAGATCAACCAACTCCCAAGTATGGTTTGCGAGAATGGACTCGATTTCACTATTGATAGCTTCTTGCCGGAAGCGAGACATCCGATCGCTTAGAGCCTCTTTAATCGAGTTTGGCTCACCATCTAACATAAATGTTATGTAATCGGCCCAAAAGACTTAGCCGTCTTAGACCTCTTATCGCTGCGTCTCTCGGTTCTTCACTAATTGGTGTTGAACCACTTTGCGATTTCGTGAGTTCTTTTATTAGTACTCACTTCTAATTTTTCTCTACAAGGGTAGACATCCTCAAAGAATACAACATTCCTTGATTCGATTATGGTACCTTCAGTCATTTCCGGATTTTCTGACTTATGTATCATAAACCTATATGCACTACTTTGGTATGCATATCCCACAAAGACACAATCAACTGTCTTTGGTCCAATTTTAACTTGTTTTGGTTCAGGTATTGCTACCTTAGCCAAACACCCCCACACTTTAAGGTATTTATAAGAAAGCTTACGATTTTTCCACAATTCGTAAGGTGTCTTATCTTTCCCTTTAAGTGGTATTTTATTCAATATGTGGTTGGCTGTTAAAACAACTTCCCCCCACATATTCTGGGGTAATCCGGAACTTATCAACATGGCATTCATCATCTCTTTTAGAGTCCGGTTTTTGCGTTCAAAGAACACAGTTAGAAGCGTAGTGAATATGGTCTTTGTTGTTTGATGAATTATGCCCGATTTGGGTACATAGTTCTTCAAATGGTGCAACATATTCGCCACCTCTATCACTCCGAATTATTTTAATCCATTCTTTTTTGCCAAGTTGATTTTCAACTTCATTTTTATAATTCTTAAAAGCCTCTAATGCTTCATCTTTGCTTCTTAACAAGTATAAGTAGCAAAATCTTGTGCAATCATCAATAAATGTGATGAAATATTTTTACCACCTTTAGTTTGCACGAATTTTAGATCACACACATCGGTGTGTATCAACTCTAAAGGTGAAGTGCTCCTTTCAACCGAATGAAACGGTAATTTAGCCATTTTAGCTTCAACACAAACTTCACATTTTCTTTGTGAGTTTACTTGGTAAATTAATCAATTCTAAATTTACCAATCTTTTTATAGCATTGATTTACATGTCCTAATCTAATATGCCATAAATTAGAGCACTCACAATATATAAGCAGAAGAAGATTCATTCTTATTCATATTCTCGCCAAAACGGCGACAATCATTACATTCATTTTGAGCAGTCCTTTGTCTAGATAACCCTACCAGGAACTGTCCAAATTTGCTAAGTACAAATTTTTGGACTCAAAAACTAGTCTAAACCCATGGTTGACCAAGCGAACCCGAAACAGATTTTTGCGGATGTCCGGGACATGCAAAGACATCCTTGACTTCAACTCCTTTCCCGAAGTCGGCTTTAGCACCACCGTTCCAACGCCAAAGACAACATCGAAGAGGCATGATTCCCCATATGGAGCTTCCTTAGGTCGATGGGATGTAAGAAGAGAATGCATCCTTATCGCGGACATGGCAAGTGGCACCGGTATCCACAAACCATTCTTTCGGGTTATCCACCAAATTGGCTTCAAACACCACCGCCCGACATGTCAAACGTCGGCTCCTTTCTTCAACCACATTGGCATTGGTGCGGTTTGGTTTTCTTTTTCTTTGGCCGACGCGAAATCTCTTTGCCATATGGTTTGGTTTGCCACGATTGTAGCAAGCTCCCTGGAATTTTCAGTGCAGGTTTCTTGCCTTTATCGTTAGGTCTTTTCTTGAGTTACTTGACGAGCCGTGCTCCATCAAGTTGGCTTTTGACTCCATAGGGACAAGCTTGGACTTAGAGTCAATCCTCCTATTGTCTTCCTCAATTCTCGAGTTTGACAATCGATCCTCTAGTCCCATCTCCTTTCGCTTATGTTTGAGATAATTCTTGAAATCCCTCCAACTTGGGGGCAATTTCTCAATCAAGCGGCCACTTGGAATGCTTCCGGCAAAGCCATTCCTCGGCAGAGATTTCATGTAGGATTAATCGGAACTTCGAACTTGTTCCATCACGGTTTTAGAATCAACCATCACAAAATCCAAGAACTTACCGACAACAAATTTCTTTGTGCCAAAGATCCTCGGTTTTGTACTTCTTCTCCAAAGAATCCCACAATTCTTTGGAGGATTTCACAAAGACAATACACACTTTGTAAAGTGCATCACTAAGTCCGTTTAGGACATAGTTACGACACAGAAATCACCCTGGCCCCATGCATCAAACGCGCAGCGCCAAAGATTCGTTTCATTTTCGGAACAACAGGAGCGTCCTCGGTCGATATTTCGCGGACTCGAGTAGTCGGGTAAAACAAAGCATTTTTGCTGCCACCTCTTGAAGTCGAAACCCATGAATTTTTCGGGTTTCTCGGCAGGCGGGAGGGATGATTGGGGTTCCGCTTGAGCTTGCCATCGTGAAGTTCGTTAATTGCTGCGATTGTTGAATACAAAGTTACGAGGATCGGGAATCCCTTCAAATGGCAAATTACGAGAAAAAGAAGATTACAAGAAATCGAACTAGCTATTACAAAAGATAGAACTTTCGGAAGCGAGTCGAGATGAATCTCTTCCGCAAAGCAATTACGTCACGGAAATTTAGTGCTCACGGTTTGACGTATTGCTTCCAAAGATGAAACGACTTACGTCTTTCGTGTAGTAGCACCACTAACACAAAAGCACCTTCGAACTAGAAATGTGTTGAAAGAGTTCTTTGGACTTAGTGCGAGAATGCGAGAAAATGATTGTATGCTTTTTGATGGAGTATGAATTCTGTGTATCAAATCGCAATGCACAAACATGTATAAATAGCCAACCATTCCACTGCAGGAGAAAAACTGGGTAGTGGGCATTAATCATTTGTAACAACCAAGGTGTTACACCCACTCTTCGCATAACATGTGATCGAGGTAGTGGGCTAACTTCGGATGACCACCGCTGCGGGAGTTACAACTCCAACATCCGGACACCTGATGTCCGATTCA